>MNCI01005364.1:207183-253619 GCA_015680685.1 Gnetum montanum | reverse complement strand
AAGGGAACTGTACATTTCCAAGCCAAGGGAAACCATAGACTTGATGGATGGATGGATGAAGTAATCTCATTGCCTGCCATATCAAAAGAACATACCTTAGTATCAACAATGTAACTTAAGGGTAAAAACCAAACATTAGCAATTAATGAAAAACAGTTCATCCCATCGGCCCGAACACTTATTGGATGACGAATTTACATGGTGGATGGCACACACATACACACACACACAAAATGGAAAACTACAACGATGTTGTAAAATAAAAACTTAAAAGACAAAAAGATAAAACATTAAATCAAAAGGTGAAAAACTGGAAAACAAAAAGTTGAAAAACTAAAGAATCAGAAAAATATTTATTAATTCCGTGTTGTTAGAATGGAGGATACCCCTCATACCAAAATGGTTGAGCATGACTAGAATTAATAAATGGAAGATTAGGATCCTCGCATATTGGAAATATTGGGACCTGGTCATATTGACCCCATTGGGGTTCACACACTTGATTATAGTAATCATAGTGGGTTAATTGATAAGATGTAGTTTCCGGATAATGAGTTAACCCAGTAGGATAATCGGGACTGGTAAATGGTATGCAAGGATCAGGATGTCGCCCTCCATGGCTATATTCATTGGGCCGTATGGTTGTTGGAGTGTTAAGTGATGGCCTTGATGAGGTAACATGAGGCATCGGGTTTGAAGAGGAAGATGCACCACAATGTTGGGTTTGTGCTGAGTTGGTGGATGCAGTGGTTCTTGAAGTATGGTGTCCCCTTCGACGACCGTGTCTAAAGAAGGGACGCTTTCGATGTTGTGAAGGACCTCCACTGCTACTGGGAGTAGCAGCACAAGTAACATTTGCAGGTTGGTGCTGTGGTGCAAAAAAATCAGGAACAGTTGGTGGCGATGTAGAAGGAGGGAAAGGATGAGAATGTTGAAAATTAGGAGAAATGTGAGGTACAAAAGGTGGTGGTTGTGTTGAGGACATGGGATGATAGTATGGAGGAGAATGATAATGTAGCTGTGATGTAGGAGGTGGTTGATAGTATTGAGGAGAATGAGGTTGAGGATAAGCGTAATAAGTGTAAGGCACATGAGGTGGTGATCTTGTTGGAGAGGACATGGGTGGATAGTACTCGGGAGAATGATAACGAGGAGGTGAGGTAGAGGATGATGAGCTTGATGAAGAAACACGGTGTTGAACATAATAATAAGCATTTGGCATTGGGACATATGAAGGGTATGGTCCAGCTGGCGGTGGCCTCCCCCATGACTGAGGTTTTTGCCACTGTGGTTGAACCAGATATTTCTGTACGAAATCTGGATGTAACATTTCTCCCCAATGCTCATGTAAATGTGATAAGACTGGGCATTGGCCCTTGGGGTGATCGTACAGACAGACGTTACATTGATATGTGAAATTGGCAGTTGAGCTCTTATTCTTATGATCTTCTACCCTTTGTTTCGATTGTTGCGTGGTGTCCCGTCCTGTTTCTTGGTTTGGGAAAGATGATTCCACCTCCTTAAAGTGAGTGGATTTCTCCTCTTTATGATTATGGACCCTTGCTAAGCTGGGATTTTGGTCCTGTTGAGAACGTTTAACATTCTCCCATTTGGCTAGTTCTCCTTCTTCTTTTGCTACCCGCTTAATAAGCTCTTGTAATTGATGGGTTCGTAGTTCGTATAGTTGACCTTGGGCATACATTCCTAAGGTCTCTCTTGTTTCATGACGTAGCCCATCAATGATATGATTCATTAGCCTTTCTTCGGAGAACTCATGGCCTGGACAGTTGTTTAACAGTGTGTAATATCTTTCTAAGGCCATGTCCAAGGGTTCATGTTGTGCTTGTTTCCACTCTTGGATTTGTTTCCTCAAGGCTGACACTCTTGCATAGGTTTGATATCTTTCATTAAAAGCTTCTACCATTGTTGGCCAATGTCGTATTGAATTTGGTTTTAACGATCTATACCATACTTTTGCTTGACCAACGAGTGTCATAGGGAAGAGCTTAAGTTTTTACCACCCATTATCAATGTTGTTCCATGTGCAAGCATCGTAGAAGGCTTGTAAATGATGTTGCGGATCTGAATCATAGCCTCCTAGAAACTTGGGAAAGTTGTTTAAATCGAGCCTGGGTAGACGGCTCTCTTTACGATGCCTACGTGAGATTTGAATAGCCTCTTGTATTTGCGTTAGACTCTTAGTGGCCAGCAGGGGTTCATCATCACCAAGTAAGTTGTGTGTTTGTGTGTTGGGATGATGTTGCCTTTGTTTAGGTTGGCGTTCTTGATTTCCTTTATGAGCTCGATTTTTAGTTCTACGCCGATCCCTTGAAAAATAATCATCTGTATCACAATCTGATGTTGAAGAAGTAGAGGAAGAGAAGGAACTGTAAAACTCATTATGACTTTTGTAAGCCTTCCAATCATCCCCAAGCAAATTCTTGTCAGTTATTGAGAAGGTCCTAGGCCTTTCGGGCCTCCTCATTTTATGGGATGTCTCATCCTTACTAGAGGTGTTAGAGTGGGATGACGAGGGTCCTTGAGTATCGCTGGGGTGTTCATAAACATAGGGAACTCCTGCATAAGGTTGAATACTCCAATCTTCATTGTCAGCTAATGCGTTGGTTCTCCAATGAATTTCCTCACTAAGTGTGGCATTATCGTGGTCTTGTAGGAGGGCCATTGTTGTGTGTGAAATTACGTGTGACTTTTAATAATTATTTCTTTCTAAAAGATATATCGTTAAGTCCTTTACAGCGACCTTGTATGATATAACTAATCTAGATAACTAGCACCATCCCCGGCAACGGCGCCAATGATGAGTGGCAAGGTACCCCTACACTCAACCATACGAAACGAGCGTCGCACGCGCGATCCGGTCGAACTCCGCAGATGGACTAGTTGTGGCACCTAGATTAGTTAGCCTTAGGTCGCAGTTCGCTGTCTTCCCATCTAGACTAGTTTTGCATATGTCACGTATGGTTTAGTCTAGATGAGGTGTATGATGTGTCCTAATTCTACGCTACTCCTGAAGGTAGTGGAAAATAATATTAACTAAATCTAAGCTAAGAGGAAAAGGTAAGAGAGTCTAATCTAGCCTAAGTGCGACGAGTATCCGACCTTTATCATCCGTACACATCCTGAACTTCATGCACGATTGCCACTGGAATCACCAAGTGCAGATCCTAGGTACACTACTGGGTTACCAAGTAGTCACACTTAAATGCTCGTGATTAAATCGTACTCATTCCGCAATACTAGGAGATAAAGTTGAAGAGAGAACTGGGTTACCAAGTAGTCACACTTAACTCAACAGTAATTAAATCCTATTTAGCTTAGTCCACATGCTGCAAGGTTTATCAGAAAGTTCTTCTTTATTGCCGCACGCAAGTATGTGCTCAGGTACAATTCGCTCGAATAGAGATCCGTTCACTTTGAGACTCCTACTGCGGGCACATGGAAATTATTCTATCTCTGGGGTGATCAATCCGCCAGAGCTTCGCTACTTTATGCCTAGGATATCCAAATGAAGGGAGTGCCACCTCTTATTTATAGATATGGCGGCGGGACGCGATATCGCGTACGCGATATCACAGGGTAAGACGCGATATCGCGTACGCGATATCGCGTGGGATGCGATATCGCGGCGGCCGTGATATCGCGTACGCGATATCGCGGCCCAGTGCAAGTCGCGTCTCATCACTGTGTTTGATCACAGTGTCAAAAATCCTATTCATGGGTAGGCCACCCTCAAACTAGTTACACCCTTCATATCATCCGAACCCAAGCACCTATCAGGTTCAATATCCTATTTCCCCAACTGGGTCAACATACTCTATCTCATCACATTATTATTATTCTCCTCAATACTATCAACCTGTATCCTCACCAACAGGACAACCACCTTGGGTACATTATACTTTTCCTCAAACTCAATATTCTCATCATTCACCTCCTTCTACATTGCCACTAGTTTGCCTAGAAGGTTTTGCATCACAGCACCAACCCACGAACATCACTTGTGCTACTACTGTCAATAGCAGTGAGAACTCTCCACAACATCGAAAGCATCCTTTCTTTAGGCATGATCGTAAGAAGGCACAACATAGTGCTGAGACCACTACACCTTCCAACATAGCACAAGCCCAACACTATGGTGCATCTTCCTCTTCAAAACCAATGCCTTATGTTACCTTATCAAGACCACCAATCAATACTCCAACAAATATGGGGCCTAATGAATATAGCCACATGGGGAGACATGTTGATCCTTGCATACCATCTTATGATCATGGGTGCCATAGTGGGTCAACCACTCATCAATTAACTACATCTTACAACTTGCCCCACTATGCTTACTATAACCAAGTGTGTGAACCCCAATGGGGTAAGTATGACCAGGTCCTAATATTTCCAACATGCAAGGATCCCAACATTTCATTTATTAATCCTAGCTATGCTCAACCATTTAGTTGTGGAGGGTATCCTCCATTCTAAAAAGAAAGATTAATAAATAATTTTTCCTTTTCTTTAATTTTACACTTTTTTTTGTTTTCTAGTTTTTCATTTTTTAACTTATTATCTATCTTGTTGTCTTTCTGTCTTTTTATCTTTTTATGAGTAATCTCATCTACGAATAAAACACTCATGTGACTCATTGGTTGAGGTGTTGTTCTATGCTATTGAGTCTGAGGTAACTAATTATTTGGATAATGAGCTCACAACATCCACTCACCCATTCTATTAATAAGAGGTCCTACTCTAGGTACAATGATATTCTTGATATCATGAAAACTTAAAAGTAATTTTGTGCTCATTATGCCCAAAGTGAAGAGTGATGGACCAAGAAGGAATGACCAGGGTGTGACATCAAGGGGACTTGTGGAATCTTTTCGGTGACATCTGTAGGTGCTATTAGGCAACTTGGTTTTACTATGATCCTTGTAGACCTAACACAAAATGGGAGTAAGAGTAATAAAGGCACTCAATCGAAAAAAAAACCAATGCTATTCTAGGGGGTCCCACTAGAAAGACATGCATCCATGCCTAAAGGTAGGTGGCTTCTCTGGATTAAGCATTCAAAAAAAATAAGAAGAGTATGCCAAAGTGGTCACACAAAAAGAAAAAAAAAGATAAAGACAAAAGTGTTGCAAAGAAATTTCAAATCACTCCTCCTTGGAACGAAACGCCAAGTGATCATATGCCTTATTGTCATGGTACTCTTATGGTTGGGTATCATGGTATGAAACAATGCGATATCACTGATCAAAGGAATGGACTTGGTCTTGATTTTGGAGCAATGGGCTAATGACATATTAATCATGCCCTACACTCAAGATTCATGATTCCTTGGGTCAGTTACCTCATGTCCCAATCTCTGCAATCCCTTATACAATTCATTCATCTTGCTGTCCGGGAATTTTTGACTTGTGTCTTGTGTGGCATAGAATTCATACCTCATCGCAATGATATTTAACATGTGTGTGTTTTGTTGCATTGGTGTAGATTACATTTAACCCTTCTAGTGCCTATGAACATTTTAAGGTGTGGTTACATAAGGGCATTATAGGTTGGAACCTGCTTTGGGGAGGACCCACTTATGTGACTTTTGTAATTTTCACTCTTAACACATTACCCTCACATCATTTTATACCCTCTGAGTATTGTATTGCACCATTCTTCTTTCCCTTATCATCCTTCCTGTNTCATTTGCTACTGTTCATGCGAGGGAGTTTTTCAAATTTTCTTCTGACTTGTGACTTGTGCATCTCTTATTTCAACCAACCATAATTTGCTCCCTAGCACTCCAATTTTCATTCTATTTGACCCTATCTAAACTCAGAGTGTTCATCTTAGTCATGGGGGAGGGGTACACTACAAACTATGCATAAATTTTTTTAAATTCATCATCTAAAGGACACTATCAAGGGTAATTGATTATAAAAAAGTGATAAATATGTGCCAAAAACAATTTCATCTCCTCATCTATACCGGGAAATTAAACCTTGAAGCCACCTAATCAAAAAGTGGGCCAAATATCAAAACCTTTTGGAGGCATTTTCACAAAAATTCCTAACTTTAAATCACATGAAATAAAAAATAAATTCATTAAGGTAAGAAGTAAGGTATAACTTAACTTTTGCAAACAACCTTACTAATGATTGGCCCTATGTGATTACAGATGGCCCCAAAACGTGGACAACAAGAAGGTCCCTCGCAAGGTATGTCCAAGCAACCCAAGAGAGGTAGAGGATAGGCATCTGCCAAACAACGTGCAGAGAAGGAGGTGCAATCATTCAGTATCCATCAAGAGACTCCTACTATGATACAATCAGGACAGGTAGAAGGAGGAGTTGCTGTAGCACCTAAACAGGAACAACACTTCACATTGTCCTTGGAGTGTGTTCAAGCCATCTGTGAAAGGTCCACATCAACTACAGTGATCATGGAATTAAACTTTAGATTCTTCATGAAATTTGCTCTTGAGCTCATTAGGGACCAGCTCAAAGGATTCCCATTATGGCCTATCCTCTCCGAAAGTGGTGCCTGGTACTTAGGAGAAATGTACCAATTTTGGCACAATAAAGAAGAAGGAAACACAGTTGACATTGTTGGTGTGTCTGTTGATTTTTTTGCCAAGAACATTTTGAAAGTGTTAAACCTTCCAAATAAGGGGCCAAAAGATGCTCACCTTCCCACTCGCTCCAATGCAGATGCACGAAAGGTGTGGTTGAAGAAGGTGTATGGTAAAGAAGATAAGACCTATGGAGACTTAATGCTGGAAGAAAGAATATACTTCAAGATTGGTACTTATAACATCTTCCCCATAAAAAGACTAAATAGAATATCAACATATGCGATAAGAAGAAGTGCGATATTGATGGGAGATTTTAATGCTAACTTGCCTCATCTATATCTCATGGAGATCTTAAGGTGATTCAAAGAACATAAGACAGGGAATTTCATGTTGCCCTTCCCTTGTCTCATCAAGAAGCTATGTAAACATGCTGGTATCCTAGGGTACACCAATGATGTTCTCAAAAGAGCCCAAAATGCTTCGTTCGTTGAACTGCTAAAGCCACCAACTCCAAGGAAAATTGCTAATGAGACATTGGTGCTAGAGCAAGAGCAGGAACATATGATGGGGTCCACTGCAACTCAACTTGCAAGGCCTAGCCAACTTTCAAGCATGAGGCCCAGTTAACAATAAGGAGTAGGGCCCATCATGAGCCAACAAGACCAACTGCTGCCACTGCCGCAAGATTATCGATCATCGATGAGCCATCTCAAGGCCATTGCTGAGACGGTCAGTTGGAGAAGTCATGATGATGCGAATCTCTTCCATGTCATCGACGATATCATATAGCCCACTGTCTCTATAGATCACACATGGGGTGAGGTGTCCATTCAGATAGGAGGAGGGGAGACCCATTGGTCACAACAGATCTCAAGGAACGTTGCATCCTTTCAAGTGTGATTGGAGACTGGTGAAGGGGCCACAATGGTGGTTATGCAGCACCAGGATGCAGTGGGAGCTATAGAGGTGGTCACAAACCACATCAAAGAAACCTTTAACATCCCTGTTGTGCCACCAGTAGACTTCATAGGATCACATGATGCTTAAACTCTAGCTGATCCCTCGATGACTCCTGCGGAGCATGAGGATGTGCTTGATCAGTTGTTGCAATAGGATAAGTAATGACATCCTTGTTTGACATCCCACAAGATGTCATGGAAACATAATCAGACCTCATATCCCCCAAAGGGAAGTTGGTCATGGCAAAGAACAAGGTCGAGCACGTAGAAGCAGAGTTGGAAAAACTCCAGGAAAGTCTTGTCACCCTACAAGTTGCACAGCGGGACCCATCTCAATTTGTTCCCGCAAACCAACTGGACACCTTCAAGATAGAGCAACTCAATAAACTTTTGCCAGATAATAAAAGAGTGGCAGAGGAGAAAGATAAGGCCGATAAGGATGCCTCCAAGGCACAAGCATAAACCTACGTGCACACCAAGGCACTCAGAGCCTTATAAGAAGAGAATAAACAACTCACTGCTAACAATCTTTAGGTGACCACTACAGAGAAATAGAAGAATGTTCTTGAAGAAAATTTTCAACAATTACAAGAATAATTAATCATGATCAACCAAAACATTAACTATTTGGCTAGAGAGAATTGAACCCTCTCAATGGAGGAGATACGCACCATCTGTCAGAAGACGGCCATCAAAATAAGCGCATGGAAAAACGAGGCCAAGCAGCATGAGAAGTTTAAGAGCATTTTAGAGACCAAGTGGGAATGTACAAAAAAGTCATAGAAAAAGAGATCCATATGGCCAAGGCCCACATCAACACCTTCAGTGCTCAGCACACTGATTTTCGGGCCATATTGGACACATATGCATTTTTCCACCAAGCAGAACTTAAAAGCTGGGACCTAAAAATTCAAGATCTCACAGAGTACATGGAGTTGACAAACCTATGATATGCCAATCTAGCCATGTTGACAGCAGAGTGCTTGAGGATAGAGCTCGAAAGACAGGTAGCTACCACCTACGCCAAGTATGAAAAAAAATTTGCAAAGCACAAGAAAACATTGTAGAGACTAGAGGTTGCAAATTTTGAACTATAGGTGGTTAAAGCAAGCTACTAAAGATAAAAAGATGTTGCAGTGGACTTAGCTTGATGACTTACATATTTTCAAGAATACAAGGAAAAATCCAGAGCCTATGAGGAGGAAGGATGGTTGTTTGCGACCTGGTACATCAAGGCAAATAAGATGTTCCCACAACTACCGTGCCCATGGGAGGTGTTGACTCCATCAAACATTGGAGCGTCAGCATGGATAGCATAGGATCCTCGAACGAAAGAGGAAAAACTCCAGGCACTACTTCAACATCATCAAATCCCAAAACCTGGAGCACAAGACAAGGGAAAGTAACCCTTGGAGGAGCGACTGCCACCTGGAATCACACGAGCCAAATAAAGTTACAATTTTGCAATTTTTCAAATTTTTTAATTTTGTAATTTTTTGTTGTGTCCCAATTTTGTTCTATTGAGTTCTCCACTGTGGCATGAATAAATTTCCCATTAGTCAATAATCACATACCTATACACTATGTAATCAATGGGGGCTTGTTCTCATTTTGACTCTAGGACAAGTTTTCATTCAATCGTGGGGGTATGATGAATCATGATTCATCTAGCTACGATATCGGACCTCCAATATCGGATCCACGAATATCAAGTACATAATATCATAGCCCAAGTAACAATATTGGATACGCAGTATTGTGACTCTTGTGCAGACTTATAAATACTCATGTAGGCACCCAAGAGAAGTCAAGTTTTTGATAGGTTTTTAGTTAGAAGTTAGTGTTCATTTTTTTTCTTCTCAACACTTTCTCCCAATGCATGCCCATAGTGTGATGATTGTAATTGTATGACATCCTTTATTCAAGTGTAACGTACTTAGACACACACATGACCAAAAATAAATATCAAGATTACTTCATCATTGCAGCATTCACTTAGTTTAATTACTTAATTGTTATTGTTATTAAATGCGGAATGACTACAACTCAATCACGAGCATCTACGTGTGACTACTTAGTATCCCAGTAGCGTACTCAGGCCATGCGCTTGGTAATCCTAGTGGTAGTCATGCACGAGGCCTAGGATGTCTATAGATGATTGAGGAACAGATGTTCATCGCACTTAAGCTAGCTTAGATTCTCTCTTCCTATATCCTCTTAGCTTAGATTCTCTTTCCCTTTTCCTCTTAGCTTAATTAAAGATTATTTTCCATTGCCTCTAGGAGTAGCATTAGTTTAGGAACACATCATACACCTCACTCTAGACTAAACCATATGTGACAAAGCAAATACTAGTCCAAGTGGGAACACAGTGAACTGCTATCAGTGAGTAACTATCTAGATACCACAACTAGCCCGTCTGCAGAGTTCGACCGGATCGTGTGTGAAACACTCATATTTGTATGGTTGAGTGTAGGGGTACCTTGCCACTCATTAACTGCCCATTGTGTTTTTCCAGTCTTAGGTTCTATGTCTTTTTGGAACCTACTTTTATAAGAGCTTTGTCTATAGAATTTACTATTCCCTAATAGAATATAACTTCTATCTATCATGTAATGTTCTAATGCTTCTAAATTATAAGTGCCTATTAAGAGATCGTAAGATCTTATATCACAGTGGCAATCCTATAATTTAAGAATTTGGCCCTCATGATTTTTTATAAGGATTGTGGCCTTGAATTCCATAGGTGCCTTTTGGGTATTGCAAGTGACTTATGTTTTTTCTTTTCTTTCCCAAAAGTGGGATGGGATTATATTGTATCTGGCTAATGATACTTCTACTCCACTATCAATAAGAGCATCAACGAGATAAGGCTTAAAACTATCTAATTTTATTATAAATGTAAAAATATTATTGTTATTGACTAGATTAACAAGCATAGTTTGCGATTCTTCCTGATACTATTGCCTTTGGAAGCTTTCTTCTATTTTTTCTAATTCGGCAACTTCATCAAATGCCCATTGTATGAATCTTCTTAACTGAGAGATCCATTGTGTTCTCAACAGGGATTCATCTAATAATGGAATTTTAGAAGGAGTCTTCTCATGCTCACTACTTGATTCTTCCAATTTACTTTGCTCTGTAGGCTCTAATGCTATTTATGTTTCTTAAGGTTGAGAGTCACAATACTTGAACCATTATTCTTCAATAAAATACCTTTTCTCCTCTAGCTCTTTAGTCTTGTCCTTTATTTTTCTTTTTAATAACATAATTTTATTTATTTCATCTATGAACTATTTAGCTAATTAGCTTTCTAACTTATGTAGCTCTTGTTTTACGATCTTGTAGGTGTGATCTCTTTCTACGAGATCAAATAAGCTAGTATCAAAAGGATTTTCTTCTTCTAGTTCTATAGGTTCTAAAATGGTGATGAATCGTGATGATCTTAGAGAATGAGATCTTTTCATGTCTATGTGCCTAAAAGGGTATCGATTATCTCTACAATTCATATGGCAATAGAGTACATTAGAGTCATTATCATCATCTCCTCTCCCGACATTAGAAAAAGAGGGTTCTAGATCACTAATAGTATAATTATAGTATTCATTGGATTTGATGTAAATATATTTGGGTTCAAATTCTATAGTTGGATCCAATGTAAAATCATAATATTGCTCAGACAAATTATAATGTTCAATAAAATTTACCTGTTTGGAATATTTATCTTTCTAAGGAAAATTATGAGCAAAGTGGTTACGTTGACACAGAAAACATTTAATGTTTCCTTTTGGAATCTTTTTCTTTCTCTATTTGAAAATTCCTCTAAAGGGACTAGAATGTTATGCCAAAGGTTTTCATTCCCAAGCCTATCAGTTTCTAAAAGATCGTTTGGTTTTATAAGATCTATATTTTTATTTTAAACAATAGGAAGTCTTTTCTTTGGTGGTCCATTTTTAAGACTTTCACTAGTCTTGAGGAAAAATACTTTTAGAAAATGATTTAACTAATTTATAAATATTTTATTTCATAAGTAATTTGGCAGTGATATCATGACAAATTTGTTAGTTGACATCTTCGATAAGTTGTCTGATGTAGCTAAAACTGATGTCATCTAGAGTCCTATTTTTGTATTTTATTTCTTGTTGGTATTTTTCATTAAAGGATGAAGGTAGAGCTCTTAAAATATGCTCTTTAGCAGCTTTATCATGTGTTAATTTACCCCTATAATACCAATCTTCCATCTAATCTAGGAGAGGATGGATATCTAGTATTCTAGTTAATCTAACTACAAAATACATCTCTCTACATAAATCTATAAAATTATCTTTATTTCCTAGGGATTCCTTTGTAATATTATTAACAAATAAGATGGACAATCCTAACAATAACTTTCATTGTATATCTACATCAATTTGGTTCCACTATCTATGCAAGTTACCTACAAAGTTAAATATGTAGTTTTGTATGGCATGCTATACTGTCTTTTTATCAAGAATAACTTACCTATCAATATATCCTATGATTTTGTTGATGACATCTTGACTTTTAGAAAATGAGCATTTATCCATACTAAAGTTAGGATCATGTTCACTAAGTAATCTTGTTGAGATCCGTTGATATTCTTCTGGTGCTTGTGTATATATTTCAGGACTTTTTACTATGTTTTCCTCCTTCAAATCTAACTGGGTTTTACTATCATTTGAGTCAACTACCATGGAAGATTTTGCATTTGTATTAATCCTAGATTTCCCTTTCTATTCTTTAGTATACCCTAGTTTATAATTTTGTGAACTTGGAGAATCTACATTTGTTTCATAATTAGATATATCGTATGTAGGGTTAGGGGAAGATCCTAAAGTAGTTTCTTTTGGAATCCATTGCTTTTCTAATTTTCTAATTTTTTGTGTAATTTTTTTCATTTTTGCATGTGTTTTTAGAGAAATTTTGATGAATTGTATACATCTCTCTTATGACAATCCTAAGTCTACTATTAGCCCAATTTTGGAGTCTAATTATATCAACCGGAGGTTCTATGGATAGTGTTTGGAAAAGCTAATGAGCTTCTTCTATTTTTGGTTTGAATTTTTCAATAGTAGAGGTGTTTACTTTAAGAACTTTTTTCTTCAATGTTCATCCCAATTTTCAAAAGACTCACACTCAACACAATGATATTGATGATCATACTTAACTGCAGTTGTGTGAGGACACAAGTCTAATTTTTTGGATTTAGATCCAGAAGGCTCTTCTAGTGGAAGATTTGTTTCAGAAGTGTTGATTTCTCTTTGGAATTATTTGCTCTTATCTTGCAGATTAGGGGTTTCTAGAATTTCTAAAATCTCTACTTTAGGAGTCTATTGTGGTGGTTTACCTAAAATTTTGTTCACATCATAAGTAATATTTAATTCTTTGAAGATACATCTTAATCTAGCTTCAAAGTCTTCTTTAGGAAGTACAAAAGGTTTAGGTAAAGCAAAAGATCTATGCGCAGGTAGTAGATCAAAAGGATTTCTGATCAATGGAAGAATCTTCATTTTGTGACTTGATTCACCATGTTCAAGAGAACAGAATGGATCGGTCTTTGTTAACTTGGGAGTTTTGAGACTAACCTTGTAGAGTCTTCTTTCTAGATTATGCGTAGATATTTTAGCACATATGTGATCATAGAATTCCTCTAGGATATCATCTAACTGAGGGTAAAGTGTATGGATTTGAGGATATTCGATGTTTAGGATAGATCCATACTAAATATTAGAGGTACCACAAGACACAAACTATTCTCCAAAGGGTAGAACTGTTTTAATACTCACACTTTGGAATAACTTAAATACTAGTCTAGTTCCTATTGTGGCATATACGCTACCATACTTCATATCTAGAGGTATATATGTAATAATCATAAGACTATTAAACAAATTATGATCACTGATAGAAAGAGTGAAGTTTGGCAAGGTAATTACCAAAGCATAGGATTCTAGATAGCCTTTTTCTTGTGTGATTATGTCGTCATTAAAATTCTTAAATCTATGATCTACTAGGGCAATCTAATAGAGATTCCTAAGATAGTAGTTAAAATGTGGATGGATATGCACATTAAGTTTAGCGACATGAACATAATTATACCCTAATGCAATCCATTTCCTTACTTTCCCTAGAGAGAAAAATGAAATGGCTACAGGATGCAACCCAAATCTACTAATTTCTAATTCACACTAAAAAAATGCATAGAGGATAAATATTCTAATAGAGTTAAGCATCACAAACAATAAATCTCTTATTATTTGGGAATAGGTGGCATTGTCAAATGAGATGAAGTACTGCAAAATTCGGATAAGTGGTGTGTATATGGGTTAGAGGAACCTAATAAAGGTCAATTATCTATTGCCATGATTATTCACACTATGTCAATATACTATGACGAGCTATGCATCTTACTCTCACTTGTCTGTCGACCTTCACTGCACACCCTATGCCTTGCATGGTCTCCACACTTGTACTACGACACGAACTTGGCTTCAATACCAACTATGACATATATAAATGCTTGGTAAGAAGCTATTTCAACAATCTGCATATTTGAAAATTTTGAACTTGATTTAAGTAGTTTTGAAGGTTAAAATTCATTGCACAAAACTAGTCCCAAATGTGATTGTTCAACTTTCTAAAAATGTAATGAATATTAATGCTACTCAAAAATCTTGATTAAACGATTCAATATAAATATGGAATTGAAGCTCAAATGATTTGAAGATAAACTATAATGACAATGAATTTTGAATTTTGAATAGATTGATGATTTCTAAACAATTGGAATGATGAATTGATGAAATATTGAATGTTGGTGATGAATTTGATGAACAATGATAAATGATGAAAATGTTATTACTAGTGTATAACACAGGATAATTTCTATTGCTAGAGTTGCACTTTAGGAAATAAATCCTTGTATCATTTCTTCATCAAGTAAAGGAAGAAGATAAAATTAATTATGAAGTATAATTTATGAATTAATGGGTAGTTATACATTTTTACATCTTTACATCTTTAATTCATCATTTATTTCAAATTTTATTCATTATTTTCAATCAGGATTGACTCTTCATTATCCCCTAGCATAAGCCCAATGATTCTCTATAATTGTAAAAGTTATAAGAAGATGTAATGCTTTTCAAAATTTGTGAATAAAGACTATGTAGAAATTTTTCCAGCTCTCATCCCTTCCATGTTCTTTCATCTTCTTTCATTCAAGTTAATCAAACTCAATTTAACTTTTTGAAATTATTATTAATGTACTCATTGATCATTAAAATTTATCAATTATAACAAGCATTCATAAAGATTATCATTACTCAATCTAGATATACAATTGATGAGCCACGATATTGCATCCGTGATATCGCGGCCTGCCGAAAGTTCTATAAATAAGAGGCAGATTTTCCTTGTTCAATCATCTAGATCTAGACCCTTAGCCAAACTATAGCAATTTTACCATTCTAGAGTTAGAATAATTTCCATGTGACCACAGTAGGAGTCTCAAAGTGAATGTATCTTTATTCGAGCAAATTGTACGTGAGCACACATTTGTGTACGGTAATAAAGATGAACTTTCTGATAAACCTTGCAGCATGTGGACTAAGCTAAATAGGATTTAATTATTGTTAAATGTTTAAATGCTTTCTTAGATAATTAATCTCTATCAACCCTTGACTCTCCTAGTTAAGTGCATTCATTATGACCGCTTCGAGCACGTGTGCAATGCTTGGTAACCCAGTAACGAGTAGCATTTGGTAATCCCAGCAGCGTTGCACTGGTTCAGGGTGTGTACGGTAAGTGGGAATGGATACTGATGCTAGGATGATTAGAACTTAGTTAGTGAATAGTTAATGAAAGTTAGTCAATTAGTTCTCTTCACCCTTCCCCATTAGCAAAGGATATTAAAAAGATAAAAGACATAAAAATCATATGCCTTAAGCTTACTTAACCATACAACTGTGACAATACAAGTAAGTTTGGGAAGATAGCAATTGATTAACCTTAAGTGTTCCATTAGGGCACGTAAGCACTTAGTCCTTGGATTTTGACCGGATCATGTGTGAGATGCTCGTATTCATATGGTTGAGTGTAGGGGTACCTCGCCACTCATCATTGGTACCGTTGTTGGGGACTTAGTTGTTTGTGCGCTACGTAGAACATAGGAAATCATCCACATCGTTGGGAAGCTAGAACGAACCCTTAGGATTGATCAAAAGAAAATAAGATAATGGTAAATAGCACACCAAAAAAAGCAAAAATGTCTTCTTGTTTGCATAAAAGCACTTCACCGCCTAGGAACAACACAAGAGACAGTCGGTGGCACAACACACATAACCAAGATCTGCTAGTTCCTCAACAATTCTATGTGGTATATATTCATCACGATGAATATGTACCTAACTTTACCTTTATTCTCCGTCAAGATGAACAACTGCATTGGAGAGTCTTGGAGGGTAACATAGTGTTGCCTCCAGACCGAGCAGTCCCCAACATACTTCTTTGTGCTCTCGCACGAATAGGCATGTCACATCTATACGCAGAGCACGTTGCATGTGATTATGACACAAGGGACTACCAACCCACAGAAGTGCAATGTCAAAGGGACTTGTGGCAGGAGAGATACTATACATCGTTGAAGGGTAAAGGACCCCATAACGCTCTACCCGTCTTAAGCAAAATTAAGGGTGGTGAACCTATTTTCATAGGTTCTCCACAAAATTATGTTCCCCCTCCTAACAATGGTGAGTAGGTGGGGTATCAGAACCTTCACTCTATGATTCAAAACCCTGGTGTTGATCCCCATGAACACCAAGTGTTTAATGAGGGAACACAAACACATAATGAGGGTGGGCAGTCTTATCGTAATCACGATCGGGGTCAAGACCACAGAAAAGAAGGTAGGAAACATCGTCATGGAAATGGTTCTCCTTCCTCTTCACCTTCATCGTCACATTCACCCTCTCCTTCTGTATCAGGACCCAGTCAGAAGGAACCTCACCATGAGGATAAGGGTAAACATAGTGAGAAACCTCAACAACAGAGTCAAGAACAAGGACGAGGGCATTCTAGAGAATCACAACATAGAAGGAAAAGTAGGGAACCACGTAGACATCACAGACACTATGAGAGAAATGACCATGAAGAACCCCTACTTGCAACCCGAAGCATGTTAGACATCACGGAGGCCATAAGAATACCCACAAGGCACCAAAAAGATAGCAAGATCAAGAGACTAGACATGAATAATATCCCATGATTTGAGGGGGCATACAACACTAAACCTCAAAACCATTTACAGGCATTTCATGATGCATGTGCCTTGTAGAACATTGAGAACGAGTAGCAAAAATTAAAGTTGTTCCCAAGGACACTGATAAAAGAAGCGAAAAGCTAGTACCAGTCCTTAAAACCAGAATCCATTCGAAGATGGAGTACGATGCTAGAATTGTTTAATGATAAATATCAAACGTACTCCCAAGTGTCCAATCTGTGAAAGCAAATCCAAGGATGGAAGCAAGGAAATCATGAACCCTTGGATGCTGCCATGGGCTGATATTATGCACTATTACATCATTGCCCAGGCCATGGTTATGCACAATGGGATCAACTATGCCATCTCGTAGATGGGCTTAGGCACGAAACCAGGAGAACCCTTGGAACATATGGCCAAGGGAGATTATTAGAGCTTAGGTCCCATCAGGTTCATAGATTGTTGGAGCAAGTAGCTAAGGAAGAATGGGAGCTACGTAAGAGAGAAAATGCAGAAGAGTACAACCACGATCCTTCCCTCCAAAAAGGGGAGTGAGATTCTATGAGGAGGAGGAAGAGTCACCACTCGAGGAGATGGTGAATAGAAAAACCTTGCCACTTCAAAAATTAACAACAGAAGTGTTGGCAAAGGTAGATCAAATGTGGGACTCCTTAGATAGTAGATTTAAAATTGTCCTTAAAATCGTAGAGGAGTCTCAGGAGCGAAGTAGTGACTATGACAAAAAGAAAAAGAGGGATTTGGACCATGCACATAACAAAGGTAAGGGTAAATTGGCTATCACTAAAGAGGTTGTGGATTTTGATACGGACAATGACGGTGGATGTGAGATATGTTAGTATGACCATCCTAAGGGATGTTGCCCAATAATCTCACATCTACAAGAGTCTGGGGTGTATGCACTTAACCCACGACTTAACAAATGACAAGCACCTCGAAGGTTACCTTATCCCCAAGGTAACCCAAGGCAGTTCCACCAACCGTTAACATATTATCCAAGTGGAACTCCACCACAACCTATTAAGCAATACTAGCAGTGGCAATACCCATAGTCATGGAGGATGCCACTACCCAGGCAACAATACCCTTACCAACAACTGGATCCATATGGCTATTACATGTAGTAGCCAGTCTCTCCAAGTGACTCTATCGATCATGTAACCCCACAACGTCACTACCAAGCTCAAGAGTATTATAGGACTCCTTCTCCTCGAAGAGACAACCCACAAACATACCATCCTCCGAACCCATCCATGACTCTCACATTGATAGCTCCACTACCACCCGCTCCAAAAATGCAAGGGGAACTCCCCACTCAACTATAGCAACGTAATGCTACGAGAGCTATGAACCTCCAACCCACTACTGGTTCTGACAACCGTATAAAGAGAAGACCTTTCTTTAGAACCAATAGCCCAACCAAGCTCTCACAACCACAAGTGGTTGAGCCTCTGCACACTCCTCCATCAAATAAGGCTTTGGAGCCCCCTTCAAACCAAAAATAGAGCTTAATGCACATGGTTATGTTAACGCATGTCGTTACTGACTAGATTAAGGTGGGCCACCTTCTCAGAAAATTCTCTGACCTCGAAATCCCTTTAATCTATCTCCAAGTCGCTGGGAATGAACCTTGTAAAGCTCTTCTAGACTCAGGTTACAGAGTTAACTTAATATCATAAGAGATGTATAAAGCCTGGAACCTACCCCCACTAAAGAAGAGCAATATTCCCGTAGAGCTAGTTGACCAGTCCATCACTGTTCCCTTGGGATTGGTGGAGGACATCGTTACCATGGTGTGTGGGTGGTCATACCTAGCTGATTTCCTAGTGATCCAAGTAAACAATAACAAAAGGGACTTCCCAAAAATAATGGGGAGGGCATGGCTAAGTACCATAAATGCATGCCTAGAAATCTGCAATCTTTCTCTAGAAATATCTAAGGAAAATGCTTTTTGGAAGATCGAGAAGAAGAAAGTTCCATGCATCACATACAGTGATATAGACGGTGATGGTGTACAGGAATGTTCGGCATTGCCTACATGCAACTGGTGTGCCCAGGAAGTTAACATATAAAAGTGCCTGTATGTAGCAACCACACAACAAGAAAACACCCAATGGTTGATAGCTGATCAGGAGAGAAACTCACCAACATGCATGGAACTAACTGGAGGAACAACTTGAGCCCATGTCGAAAGCATAGATACACTAGAGCATGAGTGTCACCAACTTCTAATCCTTAACTTGAAACCATCAATTACAGGAAGTTGGAAATTTTCAAAAACTTCAAACACACGCTCTGATAAGAGAATGCTAATTAGTGTGCAATGGACCAAACCTTACCATGACTCTAGAATGGTCAATGCACATAGCACATTGGAGAAAGGACAACCTCACTCATTATTTCAGATCTTCCCCTTCCAACTTAATCATGGGGGAGATGGCCACCTATGCTAATCAATTGAGGCCCTCAGTTCCTTTTTTAGGTTTTTGTCTTACATATTTTTGTTTTACAAATTTTTTTAACTTTTCTTGTTTTTATTTTGCAACATCGTTCATAACTTTTCTTTTATTTGTATGTGTGTGTTTATCCATTTTGTTAAGTTTGTCACCCAATAAGTGCTCCTAATGATGATATGAACTGTATTCTATTGGTTGCTAATGTTTGGTTTTTACCCTTAAGTTACAATGTTGATACTAAGGTATGGTTCTTTTGATATAACAGGCAATGAGTCCACATCATCCATGCATCCATGAATTTCTATGGTCTCTCTTGGCTTGGAACTGTACATTCCCTTTCCTTAAATAATAAGAACTATTAAAAAATCGATGACTAAGCATTTCTCAAACTAAGGAAGGACTCAAGGACTAAAAAGGGTGTGACTTCAAGGAAACTTGATGCATTTCTGCTGGCCATTCTCTTGGGTGCTTGGATGTTTTCTTCTTGAGTTTTTCTTACCATTTTGACATTGCCCCACTATCAAGAAGCTAAGAAAATAAAAATAAAAATAATAAGTCTTTGCATGGTGTGGTTCTCATGAAAAACATAAAAAAACATGAGAATTCAAAGCACACCCCTTAGACGAAATAATCATTTGGGCTACAAGCATTGGTTATGGGACTAAACAAACATGTTCTCTCTAACTAAGGCCCTTTCTTGCTTCCTACTTTCTTCTTTCTCATTTCGTCGGAATGGTGGTGACTCTTTGATAGAGGCATTCATGTTACTTCAAGTGGATGGATTGGCTGAATGTTTTAATACAAAGTCACTGGATGTGGTTTGTTTGAGGCTGGATTTGGAATGGGACCTACTAAGTCACATTAACCATTAATACATAAGGGGCTGTACACCACCTTGTTCTTGAGACTCCATTCCATTCTCTTCTTTCCATTATTCTTTCTCCATTGTTCACCTCATTGCCGGTTGTATCAATAGTCCATATTTTGGTTGACTCATTATTTTCTTTTTGGTAAATTCTTGTGATTAAGACTTTAACTTTTGCTTCCAAATGACATTTCTAGAGCCTACGGACTCTTTGAATGTAGGAATGTCAAGGCATTAAGGGCATGAGCCTGCTTTGGGAAGAACCCAGTGGCATTCCTATTTGGTACATCAGTTAATTTATTTCCCTTAAACATTTTCATAATCAATTTCTATTTTGTTCATTTCCATCTTTGACATCCATTCCATCAGTGTTATAGTTGTCTCTTTTTCTCCATCTCTCTTATTCCTTCTCTTTTTCCATTCTCTCACTACTAGAGATTCACTCTTAGTCATGGGGGTCCAGTCCAATTTTTTCGATTTTCTCCTAACCCCTACACCTTGGGTAGTCACCAGTATTACATCTCCAAAATCCACATTAGCCATATCACAACTTAGCCAATGGACCTTACACCAAAGCAAGGTATCAACTGCATTGTGATTCATTTACCCTTGCTAATATATGACTATGTTATGTGTGCATATGGAAATCATACAACAATAGATTGGATCTGGAGGAAACATTTGGAATGGATCGGTGCTGAGGCAGTTATGGAAGGAATAAGATTGATGGCGCTCTTATGGATGAACAACAAAAGGCGCAATCTTGGCATCGGTAGCAATAGATTTCTTCTTTTCTTTCTCTCTCTTCTCTCTTAGCTGCCAAATAAGGCTGGATGTCAAATGTGTATAGTGTTCACCCTTGTTGTCATGAACACTAATTTTGTCATGTATTGTAATGATGATCCGTTCACATGTCACCCCATTCACCATTAGTATCATTCAAGTCAATAATCCCATACCTTTCCAATATTTTGTAAGGAACTCAAGGACGAGTTTTCATTCAGTCATGGGGGTATGATGAGTCGCAATATCGCATCTGCCCCTGGGATATCGCGTACGCTATATCACGGCCTGTCGAAAGTTCTATAAATAAGAGGTGGCTTTCCCTTGTTCAATCATCTAGATCTAGACCCTTAGCCAAACTATAGTAGTTTTACCATTCCAGAGTTAGAATAATTTCCATGTGCCACAGTACGAGTCTCAAAGTGAATGGATCTTTATTCGAGAAAATTGTACCTGAGCACACATTTGTGTATGGCAATAAAGAAAAACTTTCTAATAAACCTTGCAGCATGTGGACTAAGCTAAATAGGATTTAATTATTGTTAAATATTTAAATGCTTTCTTAGAAAATTAATCTCTCTCAACCCTTGACTCTCCTAGTTAAGTGCATTCATTACGACCGCTTCGAGGACATGTGCAATGCTTGGTAACCCAGTAACGAGTAGTGTTTGGTAATCCCAACAGTGTTGCACTGGTTCAGGGTGTGTATGGTGAGTTGGAATGGATATTGGTGCTAGGATGATTAGAACTTAGTTAGTGAATAGTTAATGAAAGTTAGTCAATTAGTTCTCTTCACCCTTCCCCATTAGCATAGGAGATTAAAAAGATAAAAGACATAAAAATCATATGCCTCAAGCTTACTTAACCATACAACCGTGACAATACAAGTAAGTTTGGGAAGAAAGTGATTGATTAACCTTAAGTGTTCCATTAGGACACGTAAGCACTTAGTCCTTGGAGTTCAACTGGATCACGCATGAGACACTCATATTCATATGGTTGAGTGTAGGGGTACCTCGCCACTCATCAACAACACTCAATAGACCAATAGTTATGGACATTTTTTACTTTCCTATTTTGTCTTAAATTCAATTCAAGATTTTTTGAATCATTATCCTAGATTGAATAGCTATTTCAAGAAACATTAGTAATTAGATTTACATTAAGATTCTATTTCAAAATTTATCAAAATTGAAGGCTTTCTACTCACCACAACCTAACCACAACTCCTATTATTCTTACAATTCATACCACAACTCATAGTTAGCTTGTGATCTTCCTAGAATTAGACCATAAGGTCACCACTACTCATGGTTGTTAAATTCATCAAAATCAATCAACCATGAGTCAATAATAATCCATAGTGATTAATCATGATTTGTGGTTTTTTTAAAAGTTTATGGCAAATTCATTATGACTTGTGTTCTACTCATGGGATAACCATGGTATCCTCAGTTTGAACCTTTTTTCTTTATTTTTAAGGACCATAAGTGGTGGTTACCTCATGATATTCTTACAATGACTTGTGCTATAAAACCATGACTCATGGACTTCACAAAATTCATACCATAACTCATGGTTAACCCATGGTAATCTAAATTTTAAAGATTTTCTTAAATTTGAAGTTCAAATTGCAAAAACATCAATTTGCTTGACCACAACTATCATCTTTATCATTTACAAAAAATAATGTAGAAAATTTCATAATTAAATCAATCTTCTTACTTTATGATCAAATATGACATAATATGTCTCTATATTTATAGGCATTTGATTGGCCCATGATAGTTATGGTTGGGAGAAGTCTTTTTACATGAAAATAGGGCTAAAATTTGAAAAGACGTGAGAGATTGAGGTTGTTCATCAATTACATCTATCCATCACTCATTTAATAAAATAGAAAATAAATAGATTTTGTGCTTTGTCCTTATGTTACTAAAGTTTTAACTTGTCTTCTCTTCATGTCTTATCTTTGTTTGTCTTCACGTTGCTATTTAATCTTGCTATATTTCCATAGTTAAATATGGCCTTCAATATCTTTGAGTTTTGGTTTATTCAATTCATTCTTTTTTCTAATTTGTTTATTGTTCTTTCACTTAACAAGCTTGGCAATGGTGTTTTTTAATTCCTAGATTTCAAAAGTTGTAGAATTCTTCTACTTAGGCCATTTATGAAAGGATCATAAATAATGGCTCTTTTGATATTTTTTTAAATATACTTAGGATTGATATCCTATTTTGCATTTGGAAGTACATATGTGGTGTGATTTACAAAAGACATTCTACAATATAGAGCTTCAATTTCCAGATGAATTTAAATCTTTATATGAACTTTTTATTTTAGATTCATGGTAAGAAAAGGAAGTATCCTATGGATATCAATTCTCCATTTTCTTCTTTATGTATATGGAAGGATGCTCCTTGTGCTATTCCTTAATTTTTTATAGAAGATCTATGATTTTTTTATCATTTGTGATTTAGAGTACTTTTTGGTTTATTTTGATTTATAGGAAGCCTCATGTTGGAAGTGAAAACCCAAAAGGGTACTTTTGATATAGGGCAAGGTTTGATCCTTTTCCCATCCCAGTATTGGCACCGCTTAAACTATTGAGCCTTTCCTTTCTCTTTTAGTTCTATTATTGTTGTTTTGAAGCTATAATGTGATTCACTTTGTGTCTAGTTCTTTTGGTCATAAACTAGTGCTTCTTTGATGTGGATGTATTATTTTTGTAGACCACAACATGGTTAAGTTCTTTGAGTGAAGGATAATAAGTCCATGTACATACTAGAACCAACAAAATAAAATGAAAAACATCTCTAGAAATAAGAGAATGCTAGTATAGCACTACATCAAATATCTTATGTTTAAAGATTAAAAAGAAAGGTCTGAAACTTAGAACCAAGAAAGAAAAAGAAAAACAACAACAATAACAAAGAAACTAAGGAGTAGTTTTACTCATCCTCTACATTGAGAATCATCATGGAACTAAGTTGCAAGAGACTACAAATGGAAGGTTTGTGAGAAAAGCCTTCAGTGGGAGTCATTATATCTAAACTGTAATTTGTTTTGATCAAGGAAAAGCCATAACCTATATAATAAACATAGCAAAAGGTCTTTAATTTTTTGCTATTACCATTTTTCTCGAGTAGAGGTCCACCAACAAAGGAAGCCAATTAGTGTTTCAAAGGGATAAATCTAGAAGTTTGTAAATGTTGTCAATATTCATGAGCCCTAGAGTTTCTAAGTAGATGCCACATCAAGACAAGTATCATCTAAAAGAATGCATTGATGGTGAAGATAAAATTTAACTACTAGTTTATTATGCAAGTACTTGTTGATAATAACCTTGCATCGTGACATAAGTGAAACCTTCCACAAATAAGCTTTAAGAGGGTCCATAGCATCGTTAGAAAAGTTGCATAAGCTTTACTTAAGAAATAGGCTTATGAATTTTCCTAGTAAATTGCTTCTTTGATTATTTTGATGTAGTTTTCAACCCATGATTTAATTTTCTCAATCCTATACTAAGTAGGGAAGGATGAAATGACTAGGGAATAAGGATGAAGAAAAGTGCCATCTAAAAGGTATTTATCTATTATAACTGAACCCAAGGCTTATCATCTTGGGCATATAACTAATAGAGAGCAAAAGCATACAATGGATTATACCCAAATCTTGTTCTTCATCCAGAGGTTGTGATATTTTGAATACATAAATCTTGTTCTTTATCTAGAGGTAATGAAATGTATAATATAGAAATTGTGTTCCTTGTCAACAAACAAGATTCTCTTAGACAAATTATAGATATGTATTATAAATATATAACTAAGCTAGCATAAAAAAAGTGTTCAAGTTGCATGAATGTTAGACACATATAGTGTACTACAGATTTATTGTTACTTATGTACTATGTACATTTGTATAAGCTAATTTATTAATTAAATCCTTTGAATCTACACAGATGTAATTGAATTTTGGTTTCAATTTTAAGAAAATTGCCTAGGGGTAAAACTAAGGTGTNTTTATTAATTAAATCCTTTGAATCTACACAGATGTAATTGAATTTTGGTTTCAATTTTAAGAAAATTGCCTAGGGGTAAAACTAAGGTGTACGTAAGAGAAAAACAAACAATGATGAAATTGTAGATAGATAGGAATATAACTTCAAATATAAATCAATGATGGAAAACAACTCATCTAATTGACCCTATTTTGTTAAAATAATAAGAAGATGATAATGATTTGCTGAGAAAATAAAAAATGAAGTTAGAAAATAGGAAGATTGAAATCGAACTACTTATTATTCTTTCTAGAAGTATAAACTACAAAGCACTACTTAAATTTATTTATATAAAATAATACAAAGATTTAAACTCACTAACTTGCTAATTTTTTCATGATCTAGTGCCTTGCTTTTATTGTAAATTGATAGGCAAACTTACCTACCATTTTTTATTGTAACTCTTACTCCTAAAGTTGCATTTGCATAAATACACGTGATGAGTTTAAAACTTTAAATTGATTGATTTATTTATTTTAATGCATTGCATTGCGATTGTGATTTTGTAACGTGAAACTACAACCACCACATGCAGACACACGACAGCCAAATTGTGATTTGTTGACCATGACCTTTAGTGAATCAGGGATATACAACCATAGAAGAGGCATTGGTGTACGACTGCTCAGCACGTTGTATGACCGTTGTGATGATCTTTGGGGGAGAAGTCTAATTAGATTTTTAGATTTTTACAAGCGGGAAAACATCGTTTCGGATACGAAAAAACATACGGCATGCCAGCATTTTACCCAAAATCCCTGCAAATTTCTGCACAAAAAAGTGATAGCAAATTAGGGAGGGAAAAGAGCTTCTTTACGGACAATATCCACACGACAGGGTGTGAACTGCTCTTGTGTCCGACGCAGTTTCAGTTTTAAAAGTTTCACGACGAAACCATAAAACCATGTGATTGAAATTTTTTGTTTTAAAATTAATCTGAATCATCGTGACGACCCAGCTGATCGTTTAATCAACTCCATCCTGCCTTGCTTTAAAATAATCATTTTTGACGTTGACAAAAAAAAAAAATCTGCCTTATGCTACCGGTATCCCTGCTACATCCGGTATCCCTGCTACATCCGCGTGGAAAAATGATCAGGGGTTTGCATAAAATTGTGGAAAAAGAACCGTACCATGTACTTCAGTAAAGTTGATCCTGTCAAAAACGTAAAAGTTAAGGTGTTTTTTGTATTTTCATTTAAGACGGGGCAAGTTCGTTCGTTCGTTGGTGGGTTGTTGGGTGGCTTGGAATCCGTTGCAGGCTCTCGGAAATTTCAACGTTCCCTGTTGCAACGCGGAAAGGCATCAGAAAAATCATCCAAGTTTCCTTGGCTGAATCGGCAATGTTGGAATTTTCCTTTGCCGTGCATGACCTGCTCATGACTTTGACGTTGACGCACAGAGAAAACACAGGATTTGTCTTCATTTCCTTTGCTGGTAAATAAATACACAACTCCGTTTGCAAGTATCATTGAACCAAAGCCACAGCAGAAAGCAATCTTGTTAATCTTGAATGATAATGGAGACTCTTGTTCTGCGATTGTTGTTTGTTTACTGTGTATTTGTGTATTTTGTCTGCCTTGTTTCTTGTGGAAGGCTTACTTCTGCTAACACTCATCACCACTATCATTATCATCAGCAGCAGCAACAACGCATGGAATTGAAGTTGGAAGCAGAGGCACAGGCATTGCTTGCATTCAAATCCAAAATCACATCTGATCCAAGTGGAGCGTTGGCAAACTGGAATCCCAAGTGCAGCAACAGTCATCATAATGGTAATTCCTGGCCCGGTGTCACATGCACTTCTCGACCTCCTTTCTCAGTCATTTCCTTGAATCTGTCCGTCGAAGCCTTAACAGGAAATATCTCTACTTTTCTATGTAATCTCACGTCTCTCCATACTCTTGTTCTGTCTTATAATTATTTCATGGGTGAGATTCCTCCATGTCTGGGAAGATGCGCTTCTCTTGTAAAATTAGATTTATCATGGAACATATTGTCAGGTCACATTCCCTCTTCATTGGCCAATCTCACAGCTCTTGTAAAATTAGATTTATCATGGAACATATTGTCAGGTCACATTCCCTCTTCATTGGCCAATCTCACAGCTCTTGTAAAATTAGATTTATCATGGAACATATTGTCAGGTCACATTCCCTCTTCATTGGCCAATCTCACAGCTCTTGTAAAATTAGATTTATCATGGAACATATTGTCAGGTCACATTCCCTCTTCATTGGCCAATCTCACAGCTCTTGTAAAATTAGATTTATCATGGAACATATTGTCAGGTCACATTCCCTCTTCATTGGCCAATCTCACAGCTCTTGTAAAATTAGATTTATCATGGAACATATTGTCAGGTCACATTCCCTCTTCATTGGCCAATCTCACAGCTCTTGTAAAATTAGATTTATCATGGAACATATTGTCAGGTCACATTCCCTCTTCATTGGCCAATCTCACAGCTCTTGTAAAATTAGATTTATCATGGAACATATTGTCAGGTCACATTCCCTCTTCATTGGCCAATCTCACAGCTCTTGTAAAATTAGATTTATCATGGAACATATTGTCAGGTCACATTCCCTCTTCATTGGCCAATCTCACAGCTCTTGTAAAATTAGATTTATCATGGAACATGTTGTCAGGTCACATTCCCTCTTCATTGGCCAATCTCGCAGCTCTTGTGACATTAAACTTGGCCTATAACGACCTGTCAGGTAACATTCCCTCATTCTTGGGCAATCTCTCTCATCTTCAATATCTTTCATTAGGAAGCGAAGAACCAGACACTTTGACCGGGGTTATCCCACCGGAGTTGGGAAAACTCAGTGACCTAAGGGAGCTCTACATCTATGGAAATGATTTAGTGGGCAGTTTACCAGCACAGTTTGAAAACCTTACCATGTTGGAAACGCTGGTAGTGGTTGGATGGAACCTCACTGCCAAGCTGGGGCACTTATCCCCAAAGCTGTGGAAGCTCAGCAACTTGAACACTCTTACTTTGAGGGTAAGCAATTTCAGTGGCAAAATACCAGCGGAAATAGCCTCTCTCAGGTCCCTGGACACTCTTGAATTGGCAGGGAGAGCCACAAGCGCAGGCGGCATACCCAAAGAGCTTTGCAATTTGAGTCGACTTACACAGTTGACATTGGATCACACGGAGCTGGGTGGTCAGATCCCTCACTGTATTGCCAACATGACACTGCTAGAATATCTGGAGCTTCCTTGTAACAAACTTCATGGCGAACTTGGCGGTATGTTCTCAAATCTTTCTTCGCTTTATACCTTAGATTTGTCTTCTAATGCATTCAATGTAAGCATTCCCGAACTTGGGAAGTCATGGCCCGTCGACTTGATATTGTTTAATAATTCCTTCCGATGGCCTTCCAATGTAGAATTACCATATTCCCTCGGAACACTTTCCGCTCATTCTAATAATTTCTCAGGGCCTTTGCCCCCGTCTTTGGGCAACTGTACAAGCCTTTTCATCCTAGATTTTAGCAACAACAGAGTATCTGGTCAGTTGCCAAGTTATATATCAAGATTGCAGAATCTTACAGTGCTAGTGCTGGGTAACAACGGTTTAGAGGGCTTCATTCCCACCTGGATTTCAGATTTAACAAACTTGCAGATTTTAGATTTATCAAACAACAAATTTGAAGGGATCATACCATGCACTTTGTTAAGCATGACTGGATTCCTTAATGTCAAGGAGGGAGGTAGAATAGGTGCGGATGCAAGCTGGAGGGAAAAAGGTTTGGTACTTTTTAGGGAAGCCACGCCAAGCAATAACCGTTTGCTTGACTTGTCTGCAAATAATTTGAGTGGACAAATTCCAACTTCTCTTGGAATTTTGAATGGATTAAGGATCCTGAATTTATCGCACAACATATTGGAAGGGGAAATACCAGCAAGTCTTTCAAATATGAGCAATCTTGAAGAGCTGGATTTGAACTCCAACCAGTTGACAGGGGTCATTCCTTTGGAGTTGAGGACTTTGACATTTTTGAGCTCATTTAATGTATCCAACAATCTTCTTTGCGGAAGCACTCCAACTGGTGAACAATTCAATACATTTGATGAAACTTGTTTTCAAGGCAATAAATGCCTTTGTGGTTACTCTCCAGAGCATCAATGTAAAGTACAGGAGCATGTAAAAGGCAGAGAAAATACAAAGCAAGAACAAATAAAGAAGACATGGATAGATAAAATAGAAGAAAAGGTGTCACTAGTTGCAGTGGGTTTAGGCTTTGGGCTTGCATTTGGTGGGACATGGGCTCTTTACTTTTTATGGGATCCTTTCCAAAAGTTCTTTGGCTATTTGGACATCTAATAGTAGCTTGTTATTTTAGAAATATGATCCAATAAATTTTTGAGATCTGTTGGTTGTAAATTTCTAGTACCTCTTGCTGTCCAAAAAGCTACCAAATATCTCTGGTGGAACCATTTATTCATGCAGATATATAAGGAAATCAAATCTATGTAGTCTTTGTTTAAAGGGTAGTATTTGCAAAGTTGTATATCTCTTCTACATTTATGCAGTGTTGTATCTTATTAGTAATGACGTGCTTATAACTTTCTGTGAAAGCTTTTGCTATGACATGTTCATTATAGAATGGGTTTTTATTTCCTTAAGAAAAGGATATTTTTAAAAAAAAATTGTAGAGAGACCAGGGTATTTTTTAAAAGGATAATTCTCCGTTAGCAGAAAATTGCAAAGATAATCAATAATATACTCATTTCTGAAGTGCCATGTAACCTAATCCTATGATGATGCATAAAAATTAAATTTCAAATGTCTTATAATGAATTTGGCACCCAAGTTTACATCAAATAACAAATATTTCTTATTATAAAATTTCCAATGCTTTGCATTACAAGGAACACACTAAGTAACACAAAAGTTCATTAAATTTGGATCTTTTATTCCTCAAAGCATTGTTTAGATTTTGATTATTTTGATATCACATGCTCTTTATGAAGTTCTTTATGCATCAATTCAAGTTACATTAATGCTAAGATTCTAATTCCTCTTAAACAAATCAATTTTCTTGAATTTTCTAAAACAATAATGACATATGGACTAAACCAAACACTATAAAAAGTTTATATATTTAATATAATTTATTTTCTTAGAAGTCATAGTTTAAAAAATCATAAGAACATCTTCATTGGTAAATAATATATAAAAAATATTTAAAGAAAATGAAAATGACATCTTCAAATAATAGAATTTTGGTTGGTTATTGTTAGAGCAAATCTAAATTCTTATTAAAATCATACATCTAGAGTCATTAATTATCATCAACATTCTAGCCTTATCCTAACTTTTCTATTTCTTTATTTTTTTTATGAAAGTATAATATCTCACATAATAAAGCTTCTATTTCATTTCAATATTAAAAATAAAATGGAAGATTATGTTATGCTAAGAGTTTTTTGAATCTCAACAACTAATTCAAGTGATGCATGAATGTTATACAGTTGTCTCCTTAATTTATATCTTGTAACAATCTTGAGCTTTCAAAAATCTTTGAAGAAAAATGCATTTTATTATAGAATCTTTTGCCTAATCAAAGCAAAACTATTTTTCAAAAATTTTATTTAATTGTTACTTTTGTGAAAAAAATATTTTCTACTCTAGTTATGATAGTGGATAGGAAAAAATTAGGTGACATGAGGAATTATCAATATTATCATTTGATGAGTGGTGAGGTACCCCTACACTCAACCATACGAAATGAGTGTAGCACGCGCGATCCGGTCGAACTCCGCAGACTAAATGCGTATGCGCTTCATCGAACACTTAAGGTTAATCGTTCGTTATCTTCCCAGACTTACTTGTAGTTGTCACGGTGTATGGTTAAGTAAGTCCGAGGTATATGATTTTTATATGTTTTTATGTTTTTCTCCTATGCTATGAGTGAAGGGTTGAGAAGACTAACTAACTCTAACGAATGTCCTAAGTCTAAATTAACTAGCATCAGCATCCGTTCCCACTTACCGTACACACCTTGAACTGATGCAACTGTGGCTACCAAACGCTAATCGTTACTAGGATCACCACATATAACGCACGTGCTCGAAGTGGTCGTACAGAGGCACATAACTAGCCTAAGTGTAATGAGCAACTGATTCCTTGACTAGCCATACACATCCGTAAATGCTCGTAATCAAGTCGTACTGATTCTTCATTCTAGGAGTTAAGGGTGAGAGAATCTAATCGCGATGAGCAGCTGATTCCTTGACTAGCCATGCACATCCGTGGATGCTCGTAATCAAGTTGTACTCATGCTGTGCTGCTACAGGTAATAAATAATAGGTAGGAAATAACATGTAATAAACCTATTCCATGCACTGCAAGGTTTATCCACAAAGCTCATCTTTATTGTCGTACACAACTTGCGTTCAGGTACAAAGCTGCTCTAATAAAGATCCGTTCACTTGGGGACTCCTACTGCGGGCACATGGGAAATTAATCTATCTCTGGAGTGATCAAACTGCCAGAGCTTTGCTACTTCTAGATCCAGATGGAAAATAAGGGGAGTGCCGTCTCTTATTTATAGATTTGGTGGCGGACCACGATATCGCATGCAGAGAAAGTGCAGAAGAGTATAACCAAGATCCTTCCCTTTGAAAGAGGGGAGTAATATTTTGTGAGGATGAAGAAGAGTCACCACTCAAAGAGATGGCGAATAGGAAAACTTTGCCTATCCAAAAGATGACATCATAAGTTTCGGCAAAGGTAGACCAAATGTGGGATTTTCTAGAAAATAGATTTCAAACTATTCTTAATATAGTAGAGGAGTCTAGAGAGCAAGGTAGTGAGAAAAGAAAAAAGAAAGAGGCTAAACATGCATGTAGCAAGGGTAAGGGCAAAGTTTCCATCATTGAAGAGGTTGTGGATTTGGAAACAAACAATGACAGTGGATGTGAGATATGTCAATATGACCATCCAAAGGGATGTTGCCCTATAATCTAACATCTTTAGGAGTCTGGGGTATATGCATTCAACCCATGATTAAACAAAAGGAAAACACCCCAAAGGTTACCTTATCCTTAAGGTAACCTAAGGAAATTCCACCAACCCTTAACATATTATCCCAGTGGAACTCCATTGCAATTGATTGAGCAATATCAATAGTGGTAGCATCCACAATCATGGGGAATGCCACCACCAAGGGAACAATGTCCTTACCAAAAACCTAACCCATATGGATATTACATGCAGCAGCCAATCTCCCCATGTGACTCTACTAGTCATGTCACTTCTCAACCTCACTACCAAGCCTGCAAGTATTATGGGACTTCCTCTTCTAGAGATGATATTCCACAAGAATATCATCCTTCTTATCTGACCACATCTCTTCCACCAATAGCCCCACTACCACTTGCTCCCACGATGCAAGGTGAAATCCCTACCCAACCGTAGCAACTTAATGCCACGAGGGCTATTAACTCTCAACCTACTTTTGGTTCCAACAACCACATGAAGAAAAAGACCTTTCTTTAGAACCAATAGACCAACCAAGCCCTTGCAATCATAAGCAGCTGATTCCTTAGACGCCTTAGTATCAATCAAAACTTTGAAGCCGCCTTCAACTTAACCATCACACTCAATGCATACGGTCATGCTAACACATGCTATCACCAATTTTCTCAAAGCTAGCCACCTTCCCAGGAAATTCTTTGATCTTGTGAGTCCTCTGATATACTTACAAATCATCGGAAATGCATTGTGTAAGGCTATTTTGGATTTAGGTTCTGATGTCAACTTAATTTCTCAAGAAATGTACAAGGCCTAGAACCTGCCTCCATTGAAAAAGAGCAACATCTATCTAGAGTTGGCTAACTAGTCCATCACTATCCCATTGGGATTGGTGGAAGACATTGTTACCACTATTTGTGGGTGGTCGTACCTAGTAGAATTACTAGTGATTTAGGTAAATAATGGTAAGGGGGACTTCCCAATCATAATGGGAAGAGCATGGCTAAGCACCATTGACGCACACCTAGGAATCTGCGATCTTTCCCTAGAAATATCAAAGGAAAATACATTCGGAAAGATTGAGAAGAAGAAAGTTATGTGCATCACATATGGTGACACAGGGTGTAATTGTGTGCAGAGGTCATGGTTTGTGCAAACTTTAACATTGCCTGCATGCAATCAGTGTGCACAAGTGATCAACATACAAAGATGCTTATATGTAGCAGCCACACAATAAGAAGGCACCCAGTGGTTGATAGCTAATCAAGAAAGTAGTTCACTCATATGCATGGAACCAACTAAGGGTTTGACTTGCACTTACATTGATAGCATAGACTCATTAGAGCAAGTCCACTACCAACTTCCAAGTTTTAGCCTTGAAAATGTCAACTGGGGGAAGTTTGAAATCCTTGATAAATTTAAGCAGGAGCCCCTCGAGTTGAAACCATTTGCCACGGGTATGGAATACACATTCCTTAAATGGAAAACTGGTAATTATCAATGCTAAGCTTACTTCTCAACAGAAAGAAGAACTACTGAAGGTAATAAATAAATGGTTAGAAGCCTTCGCTTGGTCATATCCCAAATTAATTGGAATAGATACTAGGATATGCCAACATATAATTTACAATGACCCCTCCATGAAGCCTCGAAGACAACTATAGAGGCGTTTGAACCCAAAGTTGAAGCAAGTAGTTAAGGAAGAAATCGAACAACTTCTCAAGGCTGGGTTCATATACCCCATTGTTGATAGCGAATGGGTTAGCCCTTTAGTTATTGTGCCTAAAAAGGGAGGCAAATGGAGGGTGTGCATAGATTTTAGGCTATTGAATATGGAAACATTCAAAGATCACTTTCCATTACCATTTGTTGACCAAGTCTTAGACACCATCGCAGGGAATCGCTACTATAGTTTTCTGGATGGATATAGTGGATATAATCAAATACAAATAGCCCTAGAAGACCAAGCCAAGACTACATTCACTAGTCCTTGGGAAATGTTTGCATACAATCCAATGCCATTTGGCTTGTGCAATTCCCCTACAACATTTCAACAACTAGTTCTAAGAATCTTCCAACAATAGATAGGAAATGGTGTAAAAGTCTTTATGGATGATTTCTTCACCTATGGAGCAAACTTTGATCAAGCCTTGGATCAATTGGATAAAGTGTTAACAATATGTGTAGAAACTAATTTGAGGCTCAACTGGTAGAAAAGCCATTTGATGGGCCAAGAGGGCATAGTACTAGGGCACAAAATCTCACACACATGGATAGAGGTAGACCCTAAAAAAATCAAAGTTATCCAAGGAATTACCCATCAATCAAAAACTGTCAAAGATATTCAATCATTCCTTGGACATACTAGCTACTAGAGGAGATTTATTGAGAAATTTTCAAAGGTTGCCAAACCATTGGTAGAATTAAGAAAAAAAGACATACCTTTCGAGTGGACCAGGGAATGCGAATTAGCTTTTCAAACTCTGAAATAGAAGCTAGTAGAAACACCCATTCTACAATCTCCTGATTGGTCCAAACCATTCCATATCATGACTGACATGTCCAACTATGCCTTAGGAGCCATACTTACATAGTTAGATGACCAGAAGCATCCTTATTACATCCATTGTGCAAGTAGAAGTATCGCTAGTGCACAACTTAACTACACTACCATAGAGAAAGAATTAATGGCTGTAGTGTTTGCACTAAAAATTTTAGACACTATGTATTGGGATATAAAGTATATATACATACAGATCATAATGCAATAAGGTTCCTCATGAATAAGCCAATGGTAAGCCCTTGTATCATACAATGGCTTGTAATCTTACAAGAGTTTGATCTTATGATGATCGATCATAAAGGCACCTAGAACGTAGTTGCTGATCATTTATCTCAATTGTGATGGGACAATAAAGAGGACAAGTATCCAATTTTTGATTATTTTCTTGATGAATTCCTCTTTTCTGGTGTAGTGAATAATCAATCACCCATGGACACAAACTAGTACAATAGCATTCTTACCAATCTCCTCACCCAACAAACCAAACCTTTCCATGAGCTTAGGAAAGCCAATACACATGCTACCTCTATTGATGGACGACCTTGCTCACTATTTTAGATCTCCTCCTTCCAACTTAGTCATGGGGGAGATGACCACCTATGCTAACCATTCTAGGCCCTTAGTTCTTTTTGAATTTTTGTTTCACACATTTTTGTTTTACATATTTTTCCAACTTTTCTTATTTTTTTACACCATCATTCATATTTTTACTACTTTTTTGATTGCTTGATTTACTTTTTTTCATCATCCAATAAGTGCTCATGATGGTGGATTGAATTATATCATACTGATTGCTAATGTTTGGGTTTTACCTTTGAATTATGATGCTGATATTAAGCTATGGTTATTTTGGTAAAATAGGCAATGAGTCCATGCTGTCCATGCATCCATACAACTCAATGATCTCCTTTGGCTTGGAATTGTACAGTCCTCTTTTTCTAAGTAAACTTTTAATGAATTGGTGGCTGGGTATTTTTTAAAGTAAGGAAAGACTCAAAGGATGAAAAGGGTGTGACTTCAAGGGGATTTAATGCATTTGTGTTGGCCATTCTCTTGGGTGCTTAGATGCTTTTTCTTAGGTTTTCTACCATTCTGACATTGTTCAAAAATTAGGAAGCCAAGTGAATAAAAATAAGTCTTTGCACGGTGTGGTTCTCATGCGAAAAAAAAAAGCAAAAAAGAAAGAGAAAAAAAGAGAGAGTGAGAATTCAAGGCACACCCTTTAGACATAATAAAGAAATATGGCCTACAAGCACTGGTTATGGAACTGAAAAGACATGTTAAAGAAAGACAGGTTCCCTCTAACTAAGGCCCTTTCTCACTTCTTACTTCTTCATCTCGCTCTCCTCAGAATGGTTGTGACTCTTTGTGGAAGTGTGGATTGGTCAAGTGTGTTGATGCAAGGTTAATGGATGTGGTTTGTTTGAGTTTGGACTTGAGATGAGTTCTACTTAGTCACATTAACTATAAAAGACATAAGGGGCTTTACACAACCTTATTCTTGGGATTCCATTCCATTCTCTCCTCTCCATCTTTCTTCCCATTTTCCACTTCATTGTTAGTTTTATCATTAGTCCATTCTGGGTTGATGCATTATTTTTCTTTGGTGAATTCTTGTGGGTAATTTTTTAACTCTTGCTTCCAAATGACATTCCTTGAGCCTACAGACTCTTTGGTTTGTGGGTTTGTTAGGGCATAAAAGGCATGAGCCTACTTTGGGGAGGATCCATTGGTATTTCTTTTTGGTGGAATTATTAACTTCTTTCCCTTAAACATTTCCTACAATCAATCATTTCTTGTTTTATCCCCATCCATGACATCCATTTTATTGGCATTGCCATTGTTATTTTTTCCCATCTTTCATGTTCCTCATATTTTTCCATCTTATAGCTACCAGAGGTTGGCTCTTAGTTGTGGGGGCCCTGGCATAAATTTCTTAATTTTCTCCATTTTACTATTCACCTAACCCCTACACCTTGGGTAGTCACCTATGATAAATCTCCAAACCAATTTTTGCCATAACCAAAACTCAGCCAATGCGCTTCATATCGAGGCAAGGTATCAACTGCATTGTGGTTTATCTATCCTTGATTATTTGTGACTATGTTGTGTGTAGATGACATTCATAAAAACAATGAACTAGGCTTGGAGGAAGCACTTAGGATGGACCGAAACTAGAGCATTTACGAAAGGAGAAAGTTTGGTGGCATGGCTATGGATAAATAATGGAAGGTGCAATCTTAGCATTGGTGGAAACATGCTTCATTTTATTTCTCTCTATTTCTCTACAAGCTACCAAATAAAGGCTTGGATGTAATTTATGTATGAGTGTTCACCACAATGGTCATGAACACTAATGTTGTAATATGCTTATTGATCTGTTCACTGGGCACATTGAGTCTGTCATCCCATTTCACCGTCAGTTGTCAATTAGTCAATAATCCCATACATTCCCAATAGTTTGTAAGGAATTGGAGGATGAGTTTTCATTCAGTCGTGGGGGTATGATGAGAGTAGTTACTCTAGTAGTTTATTCTAATTATTAGAGTGGAAATTTTTCTCTAGAATTAGAGTGGTATTTTCTATAAAATTAGAGTGGCAATTTTTCTAATTATTAGAGTAGTTGCTCCCAAGCCTATAAATATAGTGCCAAGGCGCACAATTTAGGAGGAAGTCTTGGAAGGAAGTCTTTCAAGGAAAGTCTTGGAAGAAAGTCTTGGGAGGAAGTCTTGGAAGAAATTCTTAGAAGAAAGTCTTTTAGTAGTTAAGTAGAGAAACGTTTGTAGAGTATTTTCCAAGTGCCCATAGCAGGAGGTCTAAGTGTGGACATATCTTTATTTCAGCATTGTGTACCTAAGAACACCTTGTGTATTGCAATAAAGACAAGCTCTTGGATTCATCCTTGTAGCACTTAAGATTTTCTTTCTTACTCATTTCCTTTATTTTATTTTCTTCTACATATATTTTATTTTATTTTATGCACTTTACATTTCTATTATTAGCACACATAGTATGATCACTTCGAGCATGTGTGTAACACTTGGTAACCCAGTAACGATTAGCATTTGGTAATCCCAAGAGTGTTGCGCTAGTTCAAGATGTGTATGGTAAGTGAGAATAGATACTGGTGTTAGGATTAGTTTAAAGCCTAGTTAATTAGTAGTTAAGTTAAATTAGTCACTTAGTTATCTCTCTCTCTCTCTCCTCCCTTATTAGCAGCAGGACATAAAAACATAAAAGCTATAAAAATCATATGCCTCAAATTTACTTAACCATACAATCGTGACATACAAGTAAGTTTTGGAAGACAATAATCGACCAACCTATCCTTGTTCCACAAAGGTGCATAGGCACTTAGTCCTTGGAATTTGACTGAATCATGCATGAAACAGTTGTATTCGTATGGTTGAACGTAGGGGTACCTCGCCACTCATTAGTTATCAATGTTTAACATTATTTAAAGGGTCAAAAACATGAAAAATACTCAAAACCCTAGTTTTATATGTGAAAATTTGGAAAAAATTAGAATGAATGTAGATCATGGTTCAAAGGAGTCAAAATATGATCAAACTAAGTCAAAATGTTGAATAAGTTCCCATGGATTCTAAAAATCTCAAAAATTAATCAAGTTACTATAAATAACAATATAATATTTAAATATGAGAATTCAAACATTTTTTCAAACAATTTTTGATCAAACTAGAATCAACTAAAACATATGCATATGAAAAAAATTATCAAAACTTATAAAAGTGAAGTAAAGCATCAAAATATGCTACATGAAATTGATGATGTTGCAGAAAGGATTCTCACACAGCTATAATCTCCTAAATAGCCTCCAAATCCTAGGAAAAACCACAAGTGAATAATGAGATCTAAGTGGCATCTAAAACTATGTCACTAAAGGTCCTCATTGATATCACAAATCTAGATCTAGCTCCTCTTTAAAACATTAGAGTCTCCCTAGTTTTATCTCCTAGATGTTAGCTATGTAATTGGATGATCTCTTATGGAATAGTTGTTAAGTATATATTCTTACAAGGGCATAGTAGCATTAAGTAAAAAATGTGCTCTTAAGGGAAATTGAAATTAAAAACATTTGTAATTCTAAAAATATTTTTAAAATCTCTTCTAACATTGGTCTAATGAACATCTCCTATGAGAAAGTTAATAGCTATAACTAAGCCCAAGTTGATAGCCATGTATCAATGCCAAACTAATAACAAAGTCTAAGGTCAAAAACATAACTAACAAAATGCTAGCATGAGATCCTCTAAATAATAAGCTAAAAATAATTTAAAATTAAAATTAAAATATAAAAAATATTATTTTACCAAAATACAAATTATTCAAATAATGTATGCTAAAACTAAGGTAGTATTCTATGTGCCAATGACCCCTCTAGTGCCTAATACCTTCTTACTTAAATTCCAACAGAAAGGGCTATTGTGCATATGTTAAGTTAATAGATAAATCTCAAAATGATAAAAATATAAAAATAATAAAAATACCTAAAATAAAATAAAATTTTAATAAGAAAAAAAAAAGAAAATATAACATTTAAAATGCATCCATTGAAAAATGTTATTTAAAAAGAGTAGCCAGACACATAGCTCAAAAAGCATAGTCAACCATAATACAAAGGTTAATAAAGCTAGACATAGGTTAGCAAACAAGACATCAAGGATTTAAATCACAAATATACCAAGGAGTAAAGAATATCTAAGGTAGGGGTATTACACTTCCTCCACACCCCCTCCCTTAAGAATATTCCTCCTAAAATATCTTAAGGTGTAAGGTATATAGATCTTTTAATACTTCCCATGTTGCATCTTGTATTTCCTGTCTTTACCAAATGACCTTTACCATTGGAATGATTCTACTTCTGTATCTACTCTTCATCCTACCCACTAACTTAACTAGTTACTATATAGAACTATCATTAGGTTAAATCCTAATGTCTTAATTGTCTATCTTAAGAATAAGATCTACAATATACTTCCTCAACATAGAACATGAAATCATCATGAATTAACTATAGCTACTATGGAAGATCAAGTTGATAGGAAACTTCACCAATTTTCCTTAAAATTGGAAAGGGACCAATGTAGTAAGGAGTTAGCTTTCCTCTTCTATGAGACCTTGTAATTCCGTTTGATGGTGAAAATTTATGAAAAACTTGATCACTAGTGTTAAACTCTAATGATTGCCTATTGTTGCAGACATACTTTTGCATATTTATCTTGAGATACCTACAATCTACCTTTAACAATATTTATGTGTTTTGAAGTCTTCTTAATGATATCTATCTTGCTCTTTTGTTTATCCTCCATAGAAGACTAGCAAAGAGTTGTACAACAATGTTTATGATTAAATACTTCATAAGATGGTACTTTTAAGCTATCTTCATAGATCATATTGTATGAAAAATTTTCCAAATGAAGAACTCTATTCCAACTATCTCTATAATCCAAAGAATAAGCTCAAAGCATATCCTCTAAAATTCAATTCATTCTCTATATCTAACCATCTATCTAAGGATGATACATTGAGCTGATATTTATCATAGAGCCTACAATTTTTACAAAAAGACTATCAAAATCTAGAAGTAAAATTGACATATTAATCAAATACAATCTTATTCTAAACCCCATACAATCTAAAGATCTCTAACAAGAATTGAGAAATCTTCTCTACACTAGATGTTTCTTTCATAGCTAAGAAGTGGGAAGACTTGATCAAAAGATCAATGATCCCAAGGATGGCATATTTCCTACTTCTTGTATAAGGAAATATAATAATGAAGTTCATGCTAATGATTTCTCATTTCAACATTGGAATGATGTGTGTATGAAGATAACCACTAGGTGTCTAAGGTTCTACTGACACACCAAACACTTAGCTACGTACTCACCCACATCTTTCTCCATACAGTGTCACCAATACTATGTTTTGATGTTGTGATATATCTTATTGCTACTTGGATGTATTTGATGCTTACTCAAATAGGCCTCATCAAGTAGCATCTATTTGATTATAATCAACACATATACCCTATACGTAAATCATAATAAGCCAGAACTATCAATTAAAAAAACTAGTCTCATAAAGAAATATTTGTAATCTTTTCTTGACAATAAGAATCTGAAGTATGCTAAGAAGCCATATTTTCTTTTACATGAACTTAGATAATGAGACTATAGAGTTTCATAGCTATCCTACTTAGTGCATCTACAATCTTATTGCCTTTTTCTAGATGATGCTATATTGTGAAGTCAAAATGTACTAAAAGCTCTACCCATCACCTCAGTCTCATGTTCAACTATAGTTGATTCATAATATACTACAAACTCTTGTGATCTATGTAGAAGGTAATCCATTTATCTTACAAGTAACATCTTCATATCTTAAGATAGAGATAATGCTACCAAGATTTGGATTATTAGTTAGATACCCAATCTCATGGGGGTTTAGTTGTTTAGAAGCATAGGTAGTCACCTTGCCATCTTGCATACGAACACCAACTAATCCTTCTCCAGAAGCATTAGTGTACATACTATAAGGCTTACTAAGAACTTTTGAGATCAAGATGGAAGCTACGATCAATCTATACTTTAGTTGGTTAAACACATTCTAACAAGCATCTTAATAAGAGAAAACATAATTCTTCCTAAGCAACTTATGTATAAGAGTAGTAATTTTAGAGACATCATCTACAAATATTTTGTAATATCTTGCTAGACCTAAGAAACTTTTAACTTCATTCACTATGATTGAAATGGACCAATTCTTAATTACTGCTATCTTAGAAGGATCCATAATTATACCTATGCTAGACAACACATGACTAAGGACTGGTATCTCTAACTTTTAAAATGCACATTTAAAATAATAAACATATAGCTATTGGTCTCTCAAGATTTATAATATTATTCTCAAGTGCTTATTATGCTTCTCTTCATTCTTATAGTAAACCAAGATTTTATCAATGAAGATAGCGATAAATTAATCTAAATAAGAATGTAGCATACTATTCATCGAATGCATGAAAACTACTTCTGCATTTATAAGTTCAAAGGACATGACCAAGAATTCATAATGTCCATATCTTTTTTTGAAGGCTATTTTAAGAACATTCTCCTCTTGTCCTAACTTGATGATACCTAGACTTCAAATTAATGTTAGAGAATATCTTAGGTTTTCTCAAATGATTTAATAAGTCATTGATCCTAGGTAAAGGGTACTAATTCTTAATTTTCACTAAATTCAGTTTTCTATAATTTAATACATAATCTCAAACTATCATCCTTATTCTTCACAAAAAGCACTAGTGAATTTGAAGATGAAATAATTGGCCAATTATACCCTAGTACAAAAACTTTCAAATATGCACTTTGAGTTCTACCAACTTCACTAAAGACATCATGTGAGATGCCTTCAAGATTGATTGAGTTTTAGGTTTGAGTGTAATCTCAAACTTAATCTCTTTGTGAGGAGGCACTCTAGGAAATTCTTTCTTAAACACATCCAAGAACTCTTTGACCATTGACATTTGATCTATCACTTTCTTAAACACATCCAAGAACAACTTTTAATTATGATAATGCTTAAGTAACTATTGAAACTTTTTTATTGTTACTAGGTTAATTTTAATTTATACCTTTCTTTTTTGGATTGTAACTTCTTTTTCACTTGTGGAAATAAATGTGAGAGTCTTATTCTTACAATCTAAATGTCCATCATACTTAGCCAACCAATTCATCCCAATAATCACATCATACTCTACAAGCCCCATCACCATTAAATCATTGTACCACTTGTTACCTTGTATCACCACTTCAATTGAAGGTAATAAGGTAGAAACTAAAATACTAGAAGAATGGATTATCTAAATTAGTAAGGGAGAATACATGGCTGTAGGGCCAAGTTGTAAACAAGTCCTAACTCTAGGGTTCACAAAAGAATGACTAGTACTAGCATTAAATAAGATCAAGAAAGAAGATCCACCAATATTACCCATAGTATCCATGATACTATTTGGTTGCTTATCTAAAGGTTGATCAGTGAAAGCATAGACTCTTCCCTTATTTCTTAAATCCTTGTGTTGAATCATCTTTTTGTTCTAAACTTTGGTTGCTTCATCTATATGATGCTTAAATATTTTGTTGATGAACTTACATTATTAGTGTCTAGGCTTATCATAGTAAAGATAAGTCAAGCATTCACTTCTGAAATGTCTATTTTGATCACAAGAATGATAATTAGGAGTGGAGTTGAAAGGTCTACTAGTGGTACCTCTAGAAGTACTAGCCTACTTATAGATGCTAGATCTAATTATAGGTTTGGGTCTCCTATTCAGCTAATTTTTTTTCTTCTTCTTTCCCAAACCTATGCTCTACTATATAGCCAATGCCTTAGTACAAGTTGTCTCATACTTAGAAATAGTAAGATCTTCCTGCTCTAAGTTGGATAACTCCTTGGTCTTAGTCCCCATGAACGTCTTGGACATGTATCTTCTTTGAAGTCTCTAACAAATTCAACCCACTCCACCTCTCTACGTGCCTAGTCTTTAGCAACCTTAGTTATCTGCCACTAATAGTTGGTTACATCCCTTAGTTGATGAGTATCAAATATGTTAGTTGCATTGAAGCATAAACCATTAGCTAGAAAGATTCTTTCATATCATGAAGCTAATTTAGGCTATTATGGAATCTTTTGCATTGTTAAAAGATGGTGGTTTCAACCTCTTGAACTATTTAGTAGCTTAATAGACCTTCTACCACCAATGGTTGACTAGTCAGGTTGATATTATTCACTATTCTCAATATTAGACAAATTTTGACTTCTTAAATGAGTGAAAATCTCCTACATCATGTCATTCTAAGAAACTTATCCATTTGGTTAATTGAGGTTTGTCCTATTCAGGATCTTAAATATTTTGCATGGTGACATCGTACATTACAAATTCAAGAATACTTGTCAACTTTTATTTTAACTCTAATACCAACTTTTATTTTAACTCTAATTCAAGAATTCAGTATTTTAACTCTAATACCAACTTTTAATGCCCCACTAACTAGGCGTAGGCTAAAAAGGTATTACTTAGAAAAAATTAAAATGTATGAAAGGTAAATCATTACCTAATAAAAATTAAATGGATGCTAAGGAAATTGGACAAGAAAAGTAGTAGATATCCATAAAATGACAAGTACATAGGAGTAAGAAGAATACAACTAAAGATAAGAACATTGTAGAAATAGTGATTGTAGCCCCTTGTGTTCCAAAACTAACCTATGCACTAATAATAGTTGGACAAACCCTACTACATAAGCCAAAGATTATAATGAAAATGTTATCAAGTTATAGTTACAATTAAATACTGAATTAAATATAAATATTATTTATATTACAAATAAGAACCATAATTTGAAGTGATGGTAAGGTGCTTGTTTCTCAAGTTAAAGACTTGGGTACAAGCTTGGACATAGCCACTCTAAGAGGTTAGGCTTTCACTCATTTACCAATCGTTCCAAGATCCCTCTTAGTAGGATGAGGACCATGGCTTTAGGTGATGATCCTTTTATATTAAAAATACATTGAGAAAGGATATGGGGTTCTAATGTTGGACAAAATAGCCAAATTCTAGTAACTAAAGTATAATCAATCTGATATAAATAAAGTTCAAATCAAAGCTAGGCCTACATTAAAAAAAGGATAACAAAATACAAATTCTCACATGAAGTACAATTCCATTAATTCTAATTGAACATTAAAACATAGAATTAAATAATTGAACTAGAAACATAATATTAAAACTACCAAGGGTTTAAAAATATGAATTTCACCATCAAATTTTTACTCTAAATCTTTCTTATTAAAACTAATAGAGTTATCCAAAAGCCATAAAAATAGAAATGGAATTTACCTTAAGATTGAGTAGGGAAAAAAGTTATAAAATACTCCCTTATGGGTTTGGTTGGAAACATTAAGCAGCTGAAAAGTCATGGATAAGTGGCAGTTTCAAAAAAAAAAAAAAAGATTAGAAAACCAAATCAAACATGAAACAAATAACAAATATTAATACTATGAATAAACAATCAAATTTTATGAATTGAAACTCCACCACCATACATAAACTTATTAAAAGAATGTATTAAACAAATAGTACTTATAGATAAGGCTAATCACATGAGTACATAGCTTTTTATTGACCAAGTCTGATCATGTTGTCACTGCAAAGTTAGGTAACACTTAGCAACATGTTTCACCACATAATTATCTCACTCACTACCAATAAAGGCTTATTGTATAGTTACTACAAACTTGTTAATGTTACTAAAAAATTCACATTTAAAGACAAATGGTTAAATGTAAAATTATAAACAAATAAACAAACAAATCCCTAGATGGTGGAGAGATGAACTAAAATATCTAGTGAAGTTAAAAGATTAAAGACCAAGAATTCAATTTTCAAAACAAGATTCTAAGGTGCCAAATGAAGGTCAAGGCTAAAATATAGGCTTTAATGAATGTTTCAAAAATGAAAAAAATGTCAAAAAGAGGAACCTAAGCTTCTAGATGTCAGTCTAACCTACTAAAATTGCTAAAATATATTTGGTTGTTGTATAGGTTTTTAGATGTTTTGGAAAGTCCTAGAAGCTATGTTTTTCATCATTTTCTTAATTTTTTGTTACCAAGAGGCTAAGGGTTTCTTGAAAAATTTTTCTTGGTATCACATGCATAATTCAAAAATATCATTAAATATTTATTGTGACTTGCATCATGACCTCATGACATGATCATGAAAAATTAGAAAGGACGTTGTGGACCTTTTAGTTTTGGTATGTCAAAAGGTTAAGAAAAATGGAAGATAAGTTCATTTGCATCTTTGTAATTATTGTGCATGCAAGACAAGATTGAGCAAGGCTATGGGTAAGGAACAAAGGATTCATCATGTAAAGGAAGATGAAGAAAGACATCTATGAGAAACAACAAATGTCTTGGTAGAATTAATGTGGTTTCAGGAAAAGACATCTTTGAGAAACAACAACCATCTTTCCTCAAAAAAATACTTCTTTCACAAGGCAAAGACATCTTTATAGAATGAAAACCAAGCTTAAAAAGACATTTTTCATGTGACAAAGATTTCTTCCAAAATGAAGACTTTAGAAAAACATCTTTCACTAAACAAAGATGTCTTCCCAGAATGGAAGATAATTTTACAGAGACATCTTAGGCATGAGTAAGATGTCTTTCATGATAGTTGGCTAGCCATTACATGAGTTCCAAGATGGGTTTAGAAACATGACAACTATAAGAAGATTTGATGTGCATTAGAAAATGTGCAAGCCTTGCTATATTCATTGTATACTTATTTGTAATCATTGAATTCTCTATTTCTCCTCATTGTCTTATCATTTTGGCACTATAAAGTGTGTTGTACCTAACTATACAAGGATCAACAAACTAATTTGCAATTATCCCTTGTAATTCCTATTCTTGTTGCCCTGCAAGGTTGATGTGCTTGAGCTTGTTGAGATCTTACAAGATTGAGTTGTTGGTGTTTTAGTACAATACTTTGGTGTGGAGCTCAAGATTGTGAAGGTTGTGAAAGCCTTGAAACCACATTTCCAAGCTTGACAAGACCTTGCAAGGTTGAGTGATTCGTGTTGTGATACAACACTCCAGAGTAGGGCTTGAAGACTATATAAGGGGTGGACCCTTCAACCACATTTTGAGAGCACCAAAGTCTAGAGGTGTGCTTGCAATCTATCCTCTAAGTGTAGACTACCCAAGTTGGGGAACCACATTAAATTTAGTGTGTGTGCTTTGTTTGTTTAAGTTTTAATTTGGAAAACTTATTCATCTTCTACCACCCCCC
>MNCI01005364.1:166212-207162 GCA_015680685.1 Gnetum montanum | reverse complement strand
CCCCTCCACCTCCCTCTAAGTTCAATGAACCATAAGTGGTATTAGAGCTTAGTACTATTTGTTTCATCATCAAGTTCAAGAGTGAACAATGGAGGGGACATCCTACTCAAAGCCACCCATGTTCAATGGATTCAACTTCACTTACTAGAAACCTAGGATGCAAGGATTCTTCAAGTTTATGGACTTTGAAGTACGGGAGTTAATACTAGAAGGCTATGATCCACTTGTCAATGGCACCAATAGCATCATCAAGCCCTACAACAAATGGTCTCAAGAAGAAAAGGATAGGTTCATGTTTAATTCAAAAGCAAAAAATTATTTATATTATGCATTGAATAAATTTGAATTCAATAGGATGATAGGATGTAAAATTGCCAAAGAAATTTGGCAACTCTAGAAGCTACTTATGTAGTAACCTCTATTGCTAAGTAATCAAAATTGTTAGTTTTACAAAGTTAATATGATAAACTCAAGGATTATTTTTCTAGAGCTAATGATCTTGTTGTAGTAATTAGAGGAACCAGAAAAGATCTACTCAAAAGTTATGTCATTATCAAAATGATTAGAACTCTTCAACTAGAGTTCAAACCTAAGGTCATAGCCATGGAGAAAATCAAAGATTTCTTAGTTCTCAAATTCGAGGAACTTCAAAGTGCTCTCATCACCTATGAAATGAACCTCATAAGCAAAGAAGCTATTCAAGAAAGACCTGTTACCTTAAAGATTGGCTCAAAGGAGAAGGAGCTCAATGTGAATGATGATGGAAATGAAGATGAGATTGCCTTTCTCACAAGAAATATTTAACAACTAATCATTAGAAGGAACAAGGGAACACATCAGTAAAGATTCAATCAATATAAAGGTAAGGAAAGACGTAAGCATTTTTTAAATTCCAATTTAGATTTCTCTTCTATAGAATGTTGGATGTGCCATGGTAGAGGCCATATGGATCCTAAATTCCCTATTAGTTTCAGGATGCAATTCAAGAATAAATCCACTAAAGAAGTTAAGAAAACCAACTTCTATAAAAGTTGGGATAGTGGGGAGCAAAGTGAAGAAGAAGTAGAGGAAGATGCAAAAAATTCTCATCTCATCTACATGGCCGTTACTAATGGTGATTCATCAGAAAATGAACTTAATGATGATGAGAGGCTTGATTTATTATGTAAAGAACTTTTAAATTTTTAAAATATTTACAGTAAGTTAAATAAACAACTTAATTCTAAAGATCAGGAAATATCCTCATTAAAATTAACTATTTCTAATCTTAACAAACAATTCTCAAACCTTAAGGTTGAGAATGAAGTACTAACCAAATAAAATAAGAAGATGAAAGAAGAACTTGCAAATGTTAAGTTGGTGAATGAAATACTAACTAAAGGAGAAGAGGCTCTTCAAATTGTTTTTGGACAAGGAAGAAGTCCATAAGAAAAAAGTGGACTTGGATGCTACCACTAAGAAGAGGAATTGGCACAACCTTCACCCCATCTAAAGGAAAAAGGACACTACATCAAGGGAAGCTCCTATCCAACAAAAAAATCCTCAAAGGTTTGGTCATTCTATTCATTTTTTCAATAGGGGAATTAGATTTTATTATTGTAATAAGATTGGGCATAAACAATGGAAGTGCAATCTAAAGTAGTACATGAGCATATCATAAGACTTCTTGGTTTTCTCACCGTACATAGAGAAATGGTTTTATGTAAGATCATAGAGAAGATTGGAGATCAACTCAAAGGATCAAGTTTGTCAAAAAGAAATGGAGAATTAAACAATAAGACCAAAGGCATCAGGACACTTTCACCAACAAATTTGTAAGAGGAAGTCATGCCTTGGACAATGGGAAAGTTTGGTTCAAAGGAGATTCCTCAACGAGGAAACACATTCTCTAGCTTTTTGAACTCCATCACCTTTCAACAACATGATAGGTAGGTAGAGGTAAGTTTTTCTTTTTGTTTTCAAGTTTTCATAAATACTATAGACCAATGGTAGTGTCTTAAAACCTCACCCTAATTTTTGATGAAAGACATCTTTCAAAAGTGATAGACATCTTTGTAGACACATCTTTCAAAAAATAAAGGTGTCTCTCTAATCTTTCAATTGATTGTGAGAAAGACATCTTTTGTAAATGAAATATGTCTACTATATTTTTAACATTGAAAAAGACATCTTTTTGTCAAAAAAGATGTCTCTTTTTTCATTCAAATCCCTCATTTTCCTATGGTTATAAAGGACAAAATCCCCATTTTTGTCATATTCCTTCATACATATCCCACAAAGACAAATAAGGATCCATCATTCGCAATGATTTTGGTAGAGATGGCCCACAAGAAGATTGGTATGTCTAGAAATCCACCCAAAATATGTGCAATAGGAAGTTCTAGTAGTGCATAACCTTCATACATGCCCCAGTTTCGAAGTACAGGCACTCAACACAAGTTTGAAGCTACAAGGACCACTACTATTGTTTCTAAGCATTCTTTTAATTTCCCACTTCATAGACAACAAGCTCTATTAGATTATTTTGAGCATTTGAAATGGACAACTTTCATTTCTATGAATTTTCCTATCCATAAAGTGCTTATTAGAGAATTCTATTATAATATTGTCATTTCTAATACTGTTGGGGCATTCACATCCACTGTTGGTGGGATTATTGTTGAAGTCTCTTCCCAAATTGTAAATGCACTAGGTATTTATAGTTCTAATGTTTTCCAAGTTACCATTGATACTATGCATGATATCTACACTAATGGTATAATTCCCATAGCTCATGATAAATTTTATAATATTTTATTTGGGAGAGATATGTCATTTGATAGGGATCATATTGAGCAAAGCAAGATGACTCCTAATGCCTCCAACTTGTTACTTATTTTTTTCTATAACATAATGGTGAAGGAAGGTAGTTGTAGTTATCTGCTATCACACTAGGATTTTGTACTATATTTCTTGCTTACAAGATTACCATTGGATTTGGGGCACATACTTTGTCGAGAAATTTTGAGTCTCTATGCCAAGGAGATAATCCTTAGGCACCCCTACCTTATTAGCCTCTTAACCCACTAGAGGGGTGTACCTATTCTAGAGTTACCTCTGCTTAAAGGCAAGTGGAGTGTTAGTGAGTACATTGAGAAGAGGAGTTCTTCTCATGCAGCAGAAGTAGGACCTAGTACCAAACCTTCAAAACACAAGAATTTTGCCTCTCCATAGTTGTAATGATCAAAATCCTTCAATGATCAAGTTCATTTTTCTCTGAGGAAGCTATTTTAACCCTTTTCCCGTGCCATTGGGAAGCTTGGGAGGAACCTCTCTTACTTGCGTAAGAGCTTAGATGAGGCTAAGATTCCTCCTCCCTCTAATGGATAGGTATTTGAGAAGGTCACTACTCCTCCTATCTCTAATAGTGAGGAGGATGCTCTTGTTCCTTCACAACATTCTTTAGTAGCAAGCCCCTCATGTACATATGAATTTGGAATAGAGTCAGATTCCAAGCTAGAGGCATCCTTAGCTAGTATCTAGGGGGAGCATCATGCTTCCATGTAATAGTTATAGCACCATGATCTAGTCCCTCATGCTCACATTGTTTCACCCCCTGCTGATGCTCGTAGCTCTTTTGAGCAATGGGCAATGGGGAGCATCTTTGGGACCATGTCCTAATGGATCCAAGTTTAGTAGTTGCTAGCTCCACTAGCTTCCTCTTAGTTTCAACTGATAGTGGGCTCCAATGTAGCAAGTTGAGTCCTTAGATGAGGATGCTTAGAAATCTAGCCATCCTAGAACCAATAGTGATGACAATGAGGAGAAGACTTATCATGCATCTTGAGAAATGGTGAATTCTAAGTCTAAGGATGTTACTGAGTTTAGTGATTAAGACATTGTCAAGTTTTTTGTTCTCTTCTTTTGATGATCAAAAGGATGAGACACTTTTGGCTCTCACATATGTGATTTTGGGACTTTTCACATATCTAATTTATTTGTGGGTAGTTGTACTTTAAGATGATTCTAGACAATTTATGGATGATTATGGATAGATGATGTATTTTATAGCTATCTCTGTGTGGTCTATTGATTTTTATTATGCTTTTTACTTGACTGATGTCCTATTGATCCTCCACACTTATCCTAATTCTTAGTTGCCATAAGAATTTATATGTCATTATGCTTTTCATAGAATATCTTTTATGATATCTATTTGACCTTTTTGGTTATGTTCGAAAAGGGGGAGAAGTATTGTGCATTATTATTGGGACAAGGCTAATCCATTTTCTTAAGTTTTGAACATTACCAAAAAGGAGGAGTTTTTGGACCTTTTGGTTTTGGTATGTCAAAATGTTAAGGAAAATGGAAGATTTGTTTGTTTTCACCTCTGTGATTTTTGTGCTTGCAAGAGAAGATTGAGCAAGTCTATGGGAAAGGAAAAAAAGATTCATCATGCAAAGAAAGATGTCTTTGAGAAATAGCAAACTTATTGGCAGAATTAAAGTGGTTTTAGGCAAAGACATCTTTGAGAAATACTAGCTGTCTTTCCTTAGACAAAGACATCTTTCACAATGCAAAGCTGTCTTTACATAATGTAGACCAAGCTCAAAAATTTTCCTTTCATATGATAAAGACATCTTCTAGAATGAATACTTTAGAAAGACGTCTTTCACTAAACAAAGACATCTTTCTAGAATGGAAGACAATTTTTGAGAGATGTCTTAGGCATAAGTAAGACATCTTCCATGATTGTTAGTGATCATTGGCTTACCATTGCACACATTCCAAGATGGATTTAGAAACATGATAGCTATAAGAAGACTTGATGTGCATTGTAAAATGTGCAAGCCTTGTTGTATTCAATGTATAATCATTTGTAATTATTGAATTCTCTATTGCTCCTCATTATCTTATCATTCTAGCATTGTAAAGTGTGTTGTTCCTAATTATACAAGAATCAAGAAACTGAGTTGCAATTATCCCTTGTAATTCTTTTTCTTATTGCCCTCCAAGGTTGATGTGCTTGATCTTGTTAGGATCCTATGGGATTGAGTTGTTAGTGTTATAGTACAACACTCTAGTGCAAAGCTCAAGATTGTAAATGTTGTGGTAGACTGAAACCACATTTTCAAGCCTAACAAGACCTTAGGAGGTTGAGTGATTAGTGCTACAGTATAAAACCCTAGAGTGGGGCTTGAAGATTGTACAGGGTGTTGGCCCTTCAATCACATTTTGAGAGTAATAAATTCTTGATGTGTGCTTGCAATCTACCCTCTAAGTGTGGAGTACCCAAGTTGGGAATCTATGTTAAATTCAGTGTGTGTGCTTTTTTTTTGTTTAAGTTTTAATTTGGGAAACTTATTTATCCCCCTCCCCCTCTTCTAAGTTCAATGATCAATAGACACCTCATGATTTGCATTGGTAAGATGAAATTTTTTTTCTTTTGGACTATTATTGGCCAACATTGTTTTAGGAGTTTAAGACTATTAAAAAATAGCAAAAACCCTAATTATATAGTTGAAAATTAGCAAAAATGGAAAAAAGGTAAAATGTGGTCAAATATGATTTCAAACATCATCAAATCAAGTCAAATTATTGACTAACATTCCATGCATGGTAAAAAAAATTTTAGAAGTGACCATAAAAAATATTGATATTTTTAAATTCAATCATTTCATTAAATAGTTGCTAAATAAAATGGAATTGGCCAAAACCTATGTGCATAAGGAAAATTACTAAAATTCATTAAAGTGGATAAAAGAATCAAATTACCCTACTTGAATTTAACAACAATGTAGAAAGGATCAATGAATGCATTCATTTTTAAAAATAAGCTCTAAATCTTAGGAAGCATAATAGGTTATTGATGGGATCTAAACAATATCCAAAAGAAGATCTTAAACTATGGCTTCTCAAAGATGTTGATTAACAACATAGATTTAGATCTAGCTCATCTCTAAATTGATGGAGTCTCCTTCTCTAGTTCTATGTCCCAGATATCAATTATGCAATTGGATGATCTATCATGAAAGAGATTTTAGGTATATATTCTTCCAAGGATTTGGCAATGTTGGGTAAAATGAGTTTTCTAAAGGGTAAACTAAAAATAAAAAGGAATTCTAATTTTAAAAATATTTTTCTAACATGTTCTAGTACCTCATGCTAGCGTAATGGACTTCTCTTATGAGAAACTTAATAGCTATGACTAATTCCAATTTCATAGCCATGTCTAATTCCCAAACTAAGAACAAAGTCTAAGGTTAAAAACATAACTAAAGGATAGCATAAGATCCTCTAAAACATAAGCTTAAAATAATTTTAAAATTAAAAAAATTATCAAAAATATTATTGAACCAAAATACATATTATTCAAAGAAAGTACGCCAAAACCAAAGTAGTATCTCCTATTCCAATAACCCATCTAGTGCTTAGTACTTGATAACTCAAAACTCCAACAAAAGGGATTAGTTTGCATATGCTAAATTAAAGGATAAATTCCAAAATGCTAATAACATAAAAATAAAAAAAATATAAAATAAAATACACTAAAAATAAAACAAAAACAAAAATAAAGCATCTGAAATACATCCATAGAAAAAGGCTATTTAAAAAGGATATCAAGGCACATAGCTCAAAATACAAAAGCATAGTCAACCCTAAGACAAAGGTTAATAAAGCATAGACATAGGCTAGAAAATAAGACATCAAGGATTCAAGTCACAAATATACCAAGAGGTATGGGGTATATATGGTAGGGGTGTTTCACTTGAAGTGTGAAAAATCCCCCAAAATCATCATGTTGAACAATATTTTTAGCTTGTAGAGGCTCTCGACAAATGTTCTTGACCATGTCCTAGAAGATGAACATTCATTTTAGCATTTTTAGTAGCTTTTGAAAGCTAAAAATGATATGTAGTACAAAAGTGATACTAGATGATACTAATATCAATGCTAGCATTACTTGCCAGCATCACCACTACATCATATGACAAAATTCATCTTCTTTCCCTTATTTCACATTCATTGGACCTCCAATGATTAATCTATATCATCCCTGAGATGATAGACATTAGTTTCAATGGTTCTAGAGGTTCTAGAAGGATTGGAGAAACATGTTTCAACTACATGATGCTCAAGTAATACTTGTCAGTCTCATTTGCATAGCATGACAACAAAACTTAACTCTAGATGACATTTTTGGTTCTATGTGACCTCTAATGTTTACTTAACATTATCTCAGTGATGTTTGATATTAATTCAAGTATTGATAACTATCCATGGGATCTTGATTTGTTAATTTGATGTTTAGAACCATAAGTTGTGCTACTGTAAGTGACATTGATGCTAGCTTCACCTACCATATTACTTATAGTTCAAATTACTAAATGTGAACTTTGAGTTAACAATTTCAAATGCTAGGTATTTCAGAGAACTTTAGGCCTAAAAATACTAAGTTTAAACATAATTGTAAGCCAGTTTCATGAGATTTGGAAGCAATTTTTTAAATTTTAAAAGATCTAAAGCATTAGTGTCCATACCTCTTGCATTGCTTCCATGTTGCATAACCATCCTAGCACCATCGTTGTCTAAAAGCTTAGTTTGATACCTACATCACTGGTAGCACATGCAAGCATGTTAACAACAATATCAAATAAGAATAACTTGTAGCAACAGTAATAACACTAAATAGTAATAGCAACATTGAGCAACAATAGCATCATATAGTAGTGGAAACAACTAACAAGTTATAGACAGGAGAAACACACAACAATTTACAAGTAGTAACAACACTAAGTAGCAACATTGCAATGCTAGGCAATAATAGCAACTTGTAGGTGAAAGTTAGCAAATTGAAATAAAGATGTGAGAAAAGAGAAAAAGGAAAATTTTGGATGGAAAAAAGAGAATAAAATGGAAAGTAGGTGAAAGAATCAAACGAATTTTTATGGATGTGACTATGTGTTTACATGTGCCCTTCATTCATAAATTATGGTAAAAATTGTGGACTATGTTTTGATAGTTTTTATGCTTTAACTTGATCTTTCCAAATCTTCATTTGATTCTTCTTTTCTTTATTATTTTCATCTTTGCACTTCTCTTCATAAATGCAACTTATTCAAGAAAATAAGAACAAAAAATTAATATACTAGTTGTTATCTAAAAATAAAATCTTTATCATTATTATTATCATTATCTTAAGCTCTCAAAACTATAAAAAAGAAAACTAGAGTTAAGGCTCTAAAAGTAGGCGATGTTGTGCACAACAATATAGTAGCCTCCTTAATTTACTTATTGTAACAAAATCTTAAAATTTCAAAAATTATTTAAGAAAAAAATTTAAAAAAACACACATTTTATGATAAGATCTTTTACCTAATCAAAGCAAAACTAGTTTTAGAAGAGATCATTTGAAAATCTCAACAAGAATAATATCATAAATAATAATTGTAGCTACAAAAATGAGGTAACAAGAATTCTAATACAATAATAAATTTAGAAGAAGCTTGAAAAATTATTGAAGAGAAGGTTCTAGAAAGATGACAAAATGAACCACAAAACCAAAGGAAGTTTCAATTTTATTAGGAAAAAAACTAGAGTTGGCATGCATGATGCACTAGAATATTTGCATGCAATTATTTCTTGATCCATAATCATCATCATCATCCTAGCATTATCCCAACAAAATGGGATTGTCTTGATGAGTTCTTTTTCACCATTCACCTTTATGAAGAGCTAGATCAATGCCCTAGCATTTGTAAAATCTAAGAAAGAAACTCATCTATGAAATTTGACAAGGTTTTATAGCCTATTGCCAACATCATGCTAATCCTCCTCCTTTTATATTCAAGCTTTGAACCAACATTGGCATATTTATTTCTTGATCCATGTAAATACTAATTAATAGAATAAGAATAAGATCATATTACCTTCAAATGGAAATTAGAAGATAGAAAATCTACACCATAAGAACAAAAAATGTTAATTGTATCTACTTCAAATAGTAAATGATAAATAACATATGTTATTAAAAAGTTGTGAAAATATGCTTTAGAAGAAAATAAAAAATCTCAAATCAAATTTTTTATGAGTTATTCACACTATGTAAGTTTATTCTAGTTCATTATATAGAAGTGTTCAAACTACATGAATATTGAAGACATTGTTTATACTTAAGGATTTATTATTGTTAATGTATTTTCTACAAACTATTGTTTAGAAAATCATTTGGGTTTGTATAGATGTAATTAAACATTAATTTCAATTTTTATTTTTATTTTAAATTTAATTTTCAATAGAAAAAATAAAAGCTAATATTATTAAACCTATAAGAGTTTTGGATGAACTTGATTTAAGTTAAGAGCTTCAATATATTATTAATTTATAAGGATTTCTTTTGGGGGTGTTGGAACCCTAAAATAATTGTAATATAAGTACACCCTGAGATATATAGTTTGATTAGAACTTTATAACTTAGCATTGCCTACCAGAGTGAAGTTCATGACTTGGAGATTTCAAATCAAGAGTCTTACCACTAGGCTAACAACTCATTATTATAAGGATTTCATTTGAGTAAAAAATTGTATATCTTAATATGCCAAATAATTATTATTACTGTCATTAGCCTAATAATATCCATTTTAGTTGTCTAGTATTATTGGCTAAATATGCTAACTAATAAAGGATGCAAAATGAAAATTAAGAAAATTCCTTAGTTAAAGAAATAAACCAAAGAGAAAATGCTAAAGTAAGTGTTACTTCAAATTAAGTATTAAAAAGAAAAAAGAAAAGAAATAAAAAGAGGTTACATTTTTAAAATTGATAAGCGGTGAGGTATTCCCTATGTCCAACCATATGAATCCCAAGCATTCACCTGTGATCTAGTCAAATTCTACAGACTTTATAGTTTCTAGTACACTAGCCTTCTCGAAGGTGAATCTTGCATTAAGGTCATTCGTTGCCTTCCCAATTACACTTGTGATGTACACTAGTATGGTCAAGTGTAACTGAGGCATATGATTTTTATCATTTTGTATTTTATGGTTTGGTGTTTAAAGGGTGATAAAGTAATAGGATTAACTAATTTAATTTAACTAATTAACTAGTATCTAACTAATCCTAACATAAGTATCCAATCCCACTCTTTGCACATGTCTTGAACCCATGTATCCACTGTTGGGTTACCAAGCGCTATGTTACTAGGCGTACCAAGCAATAATGTTGTTGGGATTACCAAGCAAATACGTGTTATGCTCAAAGTGGTCATACTTATATGTTTAATCTATTTGACTTATCTTGCTTAATTACTTCATTAGCATAATTCCTAGAAAACATTTAATAAATAAATAATTAAAAACATCAAATGCATAAATGAAATATTTAATCTATCCAAAGTGCTACAAGGTTTATTGGAAAGGTCGTCTTTATTACCACACACACTATCATGCTCATGTATAACAATTTTCAAATAAATATCCATACACTCAATGAATCCTACTACAGGCACTCTGGAGAAAACTTCTAACTCTCAAATGAAGAAACTACAAGAGCTTCACTACTACTAAAATCTTGTTATCATAAATGTAGTTGGCATGTGCTTATTTATAGTCAAAATGCAAACACTACATCGACGGGACCTCATCGATGCATGATATGATGCATCGACAAGGCCTTATTGACTGGGCCTTGTCGATGCAACAAAAAAAACTATGACTTATCATACCCCCATGACTGAATGAAAACTTGTCCTCTAGATATTTTACAAAATTGGGAAGGTATGGGATTATTGACTGACCTTTCATAAACAAAACAAATTGACTTGACAAAAATAGAGTGCCTATGTGTACAAATCAACACATTACAAAAATGGTGATGTTCATGGCACAAGAGTGAACACCATGACATGACACTTCAAAATTGAACAACATTTTCCTTGATGGTGTGAATTTTGGTGGAGAAGATCAGACATTCCCAAGCCGTGGTGGCTCCTGAGGTTCTAAGGAACTTTCACCAGCTCCACACATGTGCAGTGATCAAGGTGGCTATGGTTGTTTTGTTGCTGCTGCAACTTCTAGTGGGATGTGGAAAGCATCTAGTAGTGCTTTCATTTTTTCCTCCATATTTCTAGGATCATTTTTTCCTCCTTACTTCTAGGATCATGAATCATTCATCCTTTTGGCTAAGTTCTCAGTATTTGATCATTAATCTATGAGTCATGCTCTGAGAACTTCAATTTTAGCATTTGTAGTCTCAAGCTTTTGCTTGGTCTCTTTATGATGCTTGAACTCTACCTTGTATAGTAAATACAAGCTAGCCACTTATTTTTCTAACTTTGACTGCTGCCAGCTAGCAGTTAGCATAGCTAGCTTTACATATTGGAGATTGGCCAACTCCATGTACTCTGTCATTCCTTCTATTTGCACTTCCTTTAGGTGGATTTTTGCTTTGTTGTAGGCATCAATCCCATCAATGATAGATTTCCAAACTTCTTTTTCTTATTGAAGTTACTAGAGAGCTTCATTTATTTTTTCCTTCACCATTTGGATGTGCTTCTCATCTACTTCTTTTTATAGGCCAACCTAGTCTCTATAGTGATTTTTAACTTTTTCAAACTTTAAAGCTCCATTTTTCCAAGTGGTAATCTCAATAGTAGATTTCTGGGGTAAGGCAGGAACTTCATCCATTTACAAATTATGATTTTTTGTAGTTAATTTCCTTAATTCCATACTCACCCTAGCTATCTACTCCTATTATTAATGAATGAACTCTTGAATTTGTTCTTTTTGGGAATCAACATTATGTAGATAGTGATTTTGTGCAGTCAGTGCTTCATTCTCCTAGCACATCTAAGCCAAGTCCTTTTGAACTGAATACATTTTCACCTCTACTATAGACTGGCTGAAGATGGCTATCACTACTTCCTACTTAGCCTTCCCAAATCATTCTTAAATTTGTTAAAAAGCTTCATATCTGGTTATTTTTGCGTTGAGGAGTGTAAGATTAGCAAGGTGGACATGTAATTCAACAACCTTCACAACCAAGCATTGATTTTGTGCTTGAGATGTTTCAAGTTACTCCTCCAAGATGATGTATTTGTCCCTTACTTCTAGTAGCTTCAACTAAGTTGTGATGATGTTATCCAAAAAATTAAAGATATCCAGAATTGGTTGCCTAGTCCCTACCAGTTGGTCTAGAAATTCTTCATGTTGGGTTGCATTCAATTTTTCGTTGAGTATGCCTGTGGATGTCTCCACATCTCAAAGTGCAAATACATATGGTACAGACATCACAGGTGCATTAAGTGCTTCAGCAACATGGTTAGCAACCACCTTAGCCATAATCTCTTACCCTTGGTGCTACATCACTAGGATAGTGGTTCCTTCACCTTCCTCCAAATGCACTAATAAGGAGGTGAAATTCCCAGATATTTCTAGAAATAAATGGTGTTTTGATAATGACATTGTCACCTCTTTAGCATTAAGATCAAACCTCATGGGCAACTATGTTCATTGGGTAGAGAATATTGGTCCACTCCTCTCCATCTAGCTGATTGTTTGAGCCATCTCATTAAGGTGACTCATCATTAGTCAGTACATAGATGGATCCGCACTACTCATCCCTACATGATACTCTTGCTCACCTAAGAGAAATTCTTGGGTTTTTCACAAGTGCTTAATTATTGCATGGGCATCTAGTGTTGTTTCTTGAATAAGTGATGGAGGTGAAAACTGCTCCTCTTCTTGAGTTGTAGTTGGAATCTTTTCCTTTATGATTTTAGACCATGAAGCCAAAGGAGCATGTCTGGTTGTGTCGTTGGCATAGTGGATGATTCCTACCCTTTTACAAATTTTTTGAATGAGGCATAGAAAGGGTAGGGTTTTCCTTCTACATTCATTTTCCATGAAATGTTTTTTGATTTCCAAATAGATGAGTTGTGGAAGGTTCATAGGAAATCTCTCGCTTAGAGTGGCACATGCTCAAGTTGAGAAGGTAGTCAACTTGATGGGCCTCACCATCGGATTAAGGTGATAAGCCACAATTTTAAAATAGATGTGCTCTACTAATGTGAGCATGTCATACTCCTTATAGTCAACTTGGTAACATAGCTAAGTCCACTCCTTTTTGGCCTCATGATCACCTTTCGTTGATAACTCCACCAATTGTGTCCTAATATTAGGTAACCCTAATGCATGTGTGATAGCCTTGGCCAAGTAGGACACTTGAATGTCCTTAATTTTCACTATGGACCTTGGCCTTCTTTTTCATGTACCATTCTACACTAGATGTGATGACTGGCCACATGGGATAGGTTTGCAATTGTGTTTTGAATTTCACTGAATATTTTTCTAGGAATGGCCTAAATTTTAATTCTTAGAGGATTGATCATTGAATCTCTTGGAACATGATGATGTCAAGGAAAGATTAAGTTAAAGTGACTTCAAGCTTTGGCATAAGTCCCAACACTTCCCCTTGCTGTGATTCATTTGTGGACACTTCTTCCTCTAGAATCTGTCGAACAGATTCTACTTTGGGCTTCTCATAAAGAGGTCCCATTGCATGGGTTCCCTTTGGTGGTTCTTAGGCTTGTTCTTGTTGGCCTCTTATAGCTTTGGGTTGTTTCTCCCTTAGTTGAGATGGTTCTCCTTCCTGGGTGTTTCGGTCTTGGTGCCATCTATAATCACAATAAGATCATGGATTAGCAATCGTTATGTAACATGAAGCAATTGGAATACCTTTATCTTTTAGGATATTTACACTTGGCTAAATTGTGATTATGGATGATTTGATTACTCTAATCATTATTTCATTTATTTGTTATCATTAATAGATCATCGCAAAGGTTGTTGAAAGGGTAAACTCTTGAAAAAAATTTGATGTTTATATATTGTTAAGTTTATTAATCCTTTAGGGGAGTTAGAAAATTTTTTCAAAAATTTTATTAGAAACCTTAATGTTTGTGGCCCCCATGATTAAAGAGCTTACCTCCAGCAACTGCAGGATTAAAGAAAGGTGTGATTTGGACAAATGGTTGGGAAGTTAAGGCCTCTAGAAGGTTTTGGGCTCTTAAAAATGGAAAAACCTCCTTGTGTGTTATGAGGAAAATGAAAAAAAATCTCAGTGTGTAGTGGTATATATAGGATTTTTGCACTGTGTCGATGAGGCCTCATGAATGGGGCCTCATCAACATGGTCGACTACGTTGATGAGGCCTCGTTGACACACTTGTTAACCACCCTAGATGACTATTGACTTTGGTCAATCTTGCAAAATACAAATATTTTTTGAATCAAATTAGGGTCAAATGAAAGCTCAAAAGGCCAAGAATAGTATGAAAATATTAGAAGAGGGTGTTGGAGCTCATAAATTTGGAAAATGGAAAAAAATGATTCAGGGGTTGAATGGAATAAAAAGTTAAGGAGCACTAAGTAGAATACATAATGGAATATTCTAAAGATAGGATTGTAGCAATGTCAAAGGTAAAGAGCCTTAAATAACTAAACCAAGAGCTATGTAAGTGGGTCCTCCCCATACCAAGCTCATGCCCTTACTGCCCTTACATAATCTCAACTAAGAAATATGTGGGCCCCACATTTGATTAGTGGTCATGAAAAGTTAAGAACCAACCAAAAAGAATCTACCCAAGAATTCAAACACATATAACCAAGACATAGAGTATAACATAGAACCCAACAGTGAGGTGAGTTATGGTAACATGGATGGATGATGGAAAAGGTGGAATGGAATTTTGAATTAAGGTCATAAGAAGTTCCTTGTGGAATTTGTGTTTAAAATGACCTGAGAAGATCCATCCTTAGTCCAGACCAAAACCAGTCACTTTCAATGACTTTACATCATCAGTCTAAGGCTGATCCACCTACACAAAACATGAGAGTGCTTCCATAGAACAACCACCATTCCATAAAGAGAAGAAAAGAGAGAGTAGGAAGTGAAAGAGGGCCTTAGTTAGAGGAGACCTTTAGGCATGGGTGCATGTCTTTCTAGTTTCATAACTAGTGCTTGTAGCCCATTTATTTGTCTAAGGGGTGTGCCTTGAATTCCCATCATTTTTTTGAAATGGAAATCACACCATGAAAATAATTATTCATTTATTATGTCTAGGTGATGTGCTTTGAATTCCCATCTTTTTTTTGAATTTTTGGATAGGAACCACACCATGTAAAGACTTTATTTGAATTTCTATTAGTGGTTGGAATGGAATGGTAAGAAGTCTATGAAAAAAACTCAAGCACCTAAGAAAGTAGAAGAGTACAAAGAGTATTGAGTTCCCTTGAAGTCACACCCTTTAGAAACATTTGAATCCTTCCTAATTTTAAAACTACCAAGGTCACTGATCAATTAAAAGTTTCTTTAATGGAAGGAACCTTAAATTCCCAAAACAAGGAAAACCATAGAGTTGTTTGGATGGGTAGATGATGTGGACTCTTTGCTCTAAATTTTAACATATCCTTACTTTATTGGCCAAATAAACTTTGAAATTGGCAAATGCATTAAATTTCTAGTTGTAAATCTAAGAAAAAAGTTCATAAACATCTAAAAGTCAGGTTACACACTAGGGTTGTCAATCCTCACAAAAAAATCAAACTAAAAAGTTAAAATTCTAACTTTAATATACCCTAAGCTACCAAGAATATCAAATTTAAGCCCTATGCTATAATACCTAGCTAAATCTTCCAAAATCTTAGCACATTCTAAGAACTCCATAACAGCAATGTTACAATAGCAATAACAAAACTAGAGAAAAATTCCTAACTAGAATTGGATGACTTACATCTAAGCTCTAGGATGAAGTAATTAGGGTTGAGGTAATCCCTTGCTGCTTCTGGATGCACCTTTAGTCCCCTATCTACCACTACTACTTCCACTTTCCATGTCATTTTCTTGAAGCTTTACTTTATTGGCACTTTCACTTGTGCATTGATTATTAGGATTGTTAGATGCAAAAGAAAGTTCTGTGTCTAACTCTTCTGATTTCCATTATTTTTATACTATAGAAATGATGCATGCTCTTAGACTCTTGATTTCCATCTAAATTTTAACAATACTTGCCTAATTTTGGACATTTTCTATTTCAAATAGCAAATTTGATCATTTAATTCTAGTCCAAGTGAACATGGTTTCCCACCTAGAGTTCTTGCTTCAACATCTAATCTTAAGTCATCCTACAAGCCAAGTATGTAGAACTCTAGATCCCACTTTTCTTAACTTATTATTAATTCTAGCTTCTCTCATATCCTCTTTAGATATTACTAAAGGTTAACTCTTACCTCAATTAGAGCTATCTTACCTAGATCGAGAGCCTCTTCTAACTAACCATGAACTGATTGATCTCCTTGTGTGAAGTTACAAAGGTAAAAAAAAGATCCTTCAGCTTAGTACCCTTCTCTCTTTAGACCTTGAAGAATCTATTCTAGCAACCTTGTAGAAACATTTAATTACTTTCACCTAGGGATATAATGATATGCCTGATTTAGACCTAAAGCTTATTCTAGATAACATCAACTTGGAATAAGGTTCCAAAACTATAAAATAAAAGGTTAAGAAAATTTATCCTACAATAGCTCTTGCTATAAAAGAAGAGATAACAAAGCTCTTCAATGCCAGATTCATCTATCTTGTTGACTATTCTGATTAGGTTTCTAACATGGTTTAGTTCCCAAGAAGAATGGTGACATATGCATCTACATTGACGTTCAAAACCTTAACAAGGTCACTCTTAATAATGACTTCCATTTACCTCAGATTTATCAACTAATTGATTCTATAGCTAGTCATGCTCTTCTATCCTTCGTAGATGGGATTTCTAGTTATAATGAAATCTAGATAAATCTAGAGCATTAGCACTATATCATGTTCATGACTTCTTGGGGAACATTTTATTATACTAAAATACCCTTTGGTCTTAAGAATATTAAAGCTATCTACCAATGTGCTATAACTTTTATCTTTAATGACATGATGTTTGATGTAGTTAATGACTATGTAAATGACTTGACTATCAAGTATACCTTATCCACTACTCATGCTTACTTAGACTAAGTTGTAACTCATTGTGACAATTTTAACTTCATCTTAATACCAAGAAGTGAATTTTTGCAGTTTTTACAAGTAACATGTTGGGTTACCTTGTCTCTTAAGATGGTATACTTATTGACCTTGATAGATTCAAAGCTATTCTAGATCTTACACATTCAAAAGACATTCAAGTTATGTATGTCCTTCAAGGTCATCTTCAATCAATCTATCATTTCACTTACAACCTTACTAATTTCCTTCATCCTTTAACTCATTCAATCTACAATGACAAGTGTTAAAAGGTCTTTGATTCCATCAAAGAAGCCTTAACTACTCTTTCCATCCTTTATCCTCCACAATTTGATTGACCTTTCTATCTTTACCTTTCCAAGTATAATCATTCCATCTCCACCATGCTCTCTTAATGACAAGAAGATGAAGTTATGCTTCCTATGTACTACATATCCCATCCTTTTCTAGATTCTGAGACTAGATACTCTAATATTGAAAAATCTTGCCAAGTCTTATTTTCTCCCTTAAAAAGTGGAGACACTATCTTCTCAGCGATAAGGTCTTTATTATTTTCAAATATAACATTCTCAAACTCATGGCTAATAATCCTTTTAACAAGCATAACTTAACTTATTGGAAGAATTTTCTCATAAAGTTTGATATTTTTTTCTTGTCATAATACTCAATCAAATGTTAATCTATAGTTGATCTTATCGTATGTTTTGGAACAAAAAATTTTGATCATAGCTTACATCTTGATGTTGGAGATTTAAATGTTTTCCTTTATTTCAACAAAGCATACACATCTTTTGGATCTATTACAGCTTGTGTCGTTACCCTTTGTACTAATTAAATTTCTTTATTAGGTTTACAAGCTTGATTTCCCTTACACTAATAACATTACTGAATATGAGGCTCTCATATGAGGTGTCCTACCAGCTTTACAAAATTATGTCAAAACTATTACTATTTATGATGACTCATACCTTATCATAAACCAAGTTAATGATGATTATGATTACAAGGCTTCTTGCTTAGTTTCTTACCTCCAATGGCTAAGAAACTTATCTTTTCCTTCTTTGCTCATACTTTGAGCCACATTTCTTTTTCTAAGAACATGCTAGTTGATGCACTAGAAACTTTCACCATCCATTGTGATCCTTCTACTATGCAATATTAACTTATTCAATTTTTTTTCTTGACACTTATCACATAATCTCCCAATGTATTGGTAAGTGCTATCAATACAAGAGATGATAATAAGCAATACACTGACTTTCTCCACTACCTTACAATTGGAAAAACTCTTAGTAATCTTATGCCTACTAAAAAGGATACCTTGCATAAACATAGTCAAAATTTTTGGTTAGTGAATTTTGATATCCTTTATCAATTTTTATGTACAAGTATTCTTCTACGTTGTCTTAGTCTTGCAAAGTCTAAGATAGTTCTTGATTAGGTCCACCTAGATGTTTATGGAAAATACTTAGGTTCATGTATTCTAGCTACTTGCATCATTTCTTTAGGCTATTGATGATTAACCTTAACCTAAAATGTTTATCATCTCATCAGCTCATGTGATACTTACCAACAATACAACTCTCTCATCTTTGTTCCTTCACAAGAGTTCACAATATCTCAGATTATATTGCCCTTTCAAAAATGGGATTTATATTTTATTAATGCTATTAGCCCATCTTGATATATTGGACATAAATTTATCTTAACTACTATGGATTACTTTACTAAGTAAGTATAGGTTGTTCCTTTGCATTCTACCAAATTTTACTCCATTTGTTGCTTCATCCTTGATCACTTCAAAGCTTACTTCAGTGTACTTCTTCAAATTGTAACTAACAAATGACCTTAGTTCAAAAGTAAAGAGGTAGCTTATTTATGTTCCATGTATCACATCACTCAATCTTCTTCATCACCTTACTACTCTCAATCCAATAGATAGGTTGAGTTCACTAATAAAACTCTAATATACTCTTTGTACCACTGTTAATAAAACCTGGTGCAATTGGCACATAAAGCTATCCTATGCCCTTTGGGTTTATCATACCACTTTTCATATAGGTACTAATTTTACTTCATACTTTCCAACCTATGATTTTGAGGTAGTCTTACCACTTGATCTCCATATTCCATCTCTCTGTGTTGCTCTACATCATTGGTGTTTAGATTAGGACAACAATATGCAATGCATTGAATTAGAACTTATTGAAGAATACTGGCAAGCTATTCTTCATCACCTGCATGAATATCAAGTAGATATTTTATGCTATCACTCTAGACATGTTTGAGTCAAAGATTCATGAAGGTGATATGGTACTTCACCATTTTCAAGACTCTATAAACACATAGTTCTCTCCCAATCACTAGGGTTCTTTTTTGGTGGTTTAATCTTTACAAAATGTTGCCTACATATTGTCTAATTTGGAAGGATATTAGTTTTCACATCCTAATAACATAAGCTTCATCAAGCACTACTACATTGCAGCCATGCTATAACACTAAACTTGATGATTGTTTAAGGTCAAATGAGTGTTTTTCCAGTAGCATTATGCTATCCACTATGTCAAGTTAATTTATTTATTCTAAAATATATTTTTCTAGCACTATTTTGATACCTCCCTTCTCTATCTCATATTCTGCTATTTCTCTAACTATTCACCTCCTACTTCCCTATGTTATCTATCTTATTCTACCCTACGTGTCTCATTGCTCATTGTGAGAGTGTGATTAAGAATTTTATTATGTGGGATAGGGAGGGATTACTTCATCATATATATGGCATCCTTTTTTATTATACAAAGTGCATGATTTACTCATGCCCACTATTGTGGCATAGCACCATCCTCATGATAGGTATATGGGTGATATCATCTTTTGTCCCCTCACTTTCTTCTCTCTCCTTTTACATACTCTCACTTCTACTTTTTCCGTACTATATTTCTATAATCTTCCTCTCATCCCCTCTCCTCATTTTTTCCATTACTTTCTATATTCAACATTAGTGACATCAAACAAGCATCTCCTTCCTAATGTAGCGAGGAAGTGTTGAGTCTAGAGTGATGTAAAAAGTGTGAACTATGTATATGAGTGAGGTAAGGAAGAGGTTGGCTCTAGGGATCTAGGTGTGGCCCACTTTTGCGACATAGCATCACACCATTGGTGTATCAATGATGTCCCTAATATACTTTCCTTGCTTTTTATTGCTTTCTCTTTTTACTCTTTGCTATCTTACTTTCTTTTTATATACCTCTCTATTTTCATGTTTTGCATTAGTGGTGCTTAACAAGTGTCTTTGCTTTACTCTAGTGAGCATGTGATTAAGACAATTAGGTGGATTAGGAAGTGCTTTATCAACATCCTATGTGTGCTTTCTGGGATTTAGCCACAACCCATTTCTATGATGTAGCATTCCACCATAGGCGTATGATCAATATCCCAAACATATTTGCATACTTTCTTACATCATTGAATCCTCTTACAGGTACCTACCAACTTTCATTTCTTAANTTTTAATGTCTAGCATTAAACTTTGTTCTCTATATCATTTCTCTTATCTATAACCTTCTAGAAGCTTTCAAAATATTTTATGGACCTCACTATGTTATTCCTACATAGTTAACGAGGCATTTTAGGCCTATAAATAAGAAGACACCCCTAAACACAAAGGAGTTGGCTCTTAGAAAACATTTCTATTAACCAGCACTTTTCTTTAGAGAGATACATTAGGAAATTTTAGCTATCTCTCCTCCTTCTTTCCTTGCTCACATATTATATCCCCATCATGTTATCCTCTTTACACATGAAGATTTGCCAAGAATCAGTTTAAGACACCAATCTAATCTTCCTTTTGCAATTGGTAACTAATGAATTTATTACTATTTCTATCAGATCTACATCAATGCACTAATTGGAGCAAGAATGGGATAACAAAGCTCATTGTCACACACCTCTGATCTCTGGTACATGTCTTGGAACATATCTCTACATGTTTTCTTTTCTCTGCTATAATGTGGATTTTCCATTTTTAGATCTATTTTCTCTTAGTTTGCTCAAATTCACTTCAAATCTATTTTTCTTGCACTTTTCTTCTTTGTTTGCATGTGTTAGTTAAAATATCTACTTTCTTTTTGCACTCTTTTCAAGTATTTTTTGCTATGAGTTACACTTTTACATTACGCTGCATTTTCCCTTTGTTTATGCATTTTCTACTAGCTATTCCATGCATGCACTCCTTTTACTTAATACTCGCTAATGTTGGTAACACGTCTAGCTTGAATTGCTAGATTTATCCTTTGATCCCCAAGTCCCCTTTTGATTTAACGAAGATTATCCGAAAGCTTAGTTTTCCTAGATTGTTTAGAGGCCACAAACTACTTGGCTCAAATTTCGTGTTAAGTTGGATTGGTCTTCATTCATGACAATGATTCTTGCCATAATATATGGATGATGTTGTAGTAGATACAAGTACACCCCCATCTAGAATGCCACTAGTTGGGCATAGATTAAATGTTCATTGTTAATGTAGATGATTAATTTGCTGACACTAACTTCAAGATAAGTAGGATGATGATGGTTAGGTTTAGAGTTAATTAAGGGATAAATTACTCATAGGGATTGGAAAACAATGATGAATAAATGATGTAGAAAAAAAAGTAAGGAAAGAAAAAAACCATAGGAGCTGACAAGGTAGCACATGTGGCATAGTGAACTTACTAATGTTAGAGATGTGATTTGTGGTATATGAGTTTTCACATGATCCTAGTTAAAGATTTGATATGGTCATGAAGGCATATATCTTATTATTGGAGAAATATTGGATGGATAATTAATAATGAAATGGAATTAATGATTAAAATTATGTAATAGGTAAGGTAGTAGGCTAAGCAATAGATGGAGGAGAAAGATAATGTGGAGTTAATTAATTATATATGAGGATGTAGAAGATTGATAAATAGGCTATTAAAAAAGGTTTTGTGACAAGATCTTTGATGATGAAAAATTTATTGCAAAATAAATGTGAATAAGCTTGCCACTAAGTAGTTTGTATTATTTGCTAATAAGGATGGATGTTTATGAAAAATATTTGTTGGTAAATGGTGATGAAACAAAGGTAGATGCTTGATTACTAATACATATGAGCAAAATGCTCTTGATTTTAGATTCAAAGATAACAATAATTGCTTCATCTTGGGAAAGGGAAGTTACTTCTTAGGAAGTGATTAAAGAAATTGTAAGATGATGAATCCCATGATAAATGCCTAAGATGATCTTTTTTCAGGAGTAGGATTAGTTAAAGTAGAAATATTCTTTAGAATCTAATTCAATGCTTGATGATTTTGAGTCAATGCAAAAGTTATGTTGAAGAGGGATTGATCTACTCCCCTTGAGCTAATAGCAAGATGAACTTGAGTGAATTGTGCAAAAATAGAAGGAGAAGAAATAAGTATCTTCTTCTTTGAGTGATGTTTCTACTTATATTTAAATTTTCTTTGATGATAGCTTGAAGAGACTCATTTGCTAGCATTTTGAGATAAGGAATGCAATTAACTTCTTACCGCAACATGAAGCTAGGGTACAGGTATCAAAGGAGAAAGAGATGATATTTTAAATAGGATATAAATGGGTAGGAGAGGTGGGAGTAAAGATACCATTGATTTAGAAGTTGTGTTATAGGATGAAGGATGAACCATGATGGTGCATGGTTATGTTGATGGATAAGAACCTAGGATAGATGAAGCTTTCTTGTTATTATACTAATGAGTAGATGAAAAAGGTGTAGCTAAAGAAGGCATGTTGGTGACAAAGGACTTCTTCTACTTTAGTTTAGCTTTCTACTCTAGGATAAAAGCTAAGATAATATTGATACTAGGGTGTCTTCTTCAAAAAGGAAGATAGGATTTTGATGATTAGGATAAAATGAAAGCTAGTTATGTGTAGCTTCAAACTCAACCATTTACCTAAGGACATCAAAAGAGAGGTAAACATCCATTTCCCTCATACCACAAGAGATCCTGTAAGCAAAATCTATCATTTCAAAAGAATATGTCATCCATCCTTGTAAGAGTTTCTAAAAGAAGATATCATAACTAAAATTTACTAATGACACAATGCGAAACAAATGATACTTCTGGATATACTCAAAAAACATGTGATAACAAGGAAGGGTGACATGATGTCACTAAAAATAGCTTGAGTGGAAATAATATTGAAGTTTAAAAAAGAAAAATATGAGAAAATAGAAAAACACAAAAAAATTTCTTTATTATTTTTTTACAATGAACAAATACAAAGAAATAAAAATTCAAGAAAAATAGGATTTATGCAAATCATGTAAAGAGTATAAATATTGTAATGATAAAAATGTAGATATTGTTAGACATATGAAGCTAATAAAAATCAAAAATAAAGAAGATAAGTTAATGTTAGCCTTAGAGTTGAACTAATTCTAATGTAAGAGATCCAAAAACATATGAAGATGTTTAATAGAAAGAACAAAGAGCTAGAAAGGATGTACGGATTTCTAGATAAAGGGTTCATTACACTAGAAAACCTATCGATCCTTCTTCTAGTGCTAAAAATGTTTCTACAAAAATGTTTTCTCACAAATCTACAAGGACACCTCCACAAACCATATGTTTAAGTGTATGATCCATGACTATAAATGGTATTTAAAACAATATAATCCTCAATAAATCAATAGTAATAAAATGAAGGATCATGAACCTCTAATCGGATACAGGCTTGGCCTATCAACCAACATTAGAATTTACAATAATATACATAAATTGTGTTAAAACTAGAGATAAGTTCAATGAAGTAGAAGCAATATGGATATGACTTAAGCAATATACGTATATTCAATGTGTTTAAAAGACATAAAATAAGCAATAGATGATGGACCGATATGTGGAAAATGGTTTGGTTTTTCCTTCCCAATAAAAAAATGCTTTATTGAACAAACTAACTGACAAAGTTTGCCTTCTAAGAAGGGCCAAGAGCTATAATGTAGTAAGATACAAACTACACATTCATAATTGATAATTTAAAATTACTACATGAGCACATAAAATGTTTAACTAATGATTTTTGATCTCTTATGGGTTTAGAGATGAATGGAAAGTCTACCATCAATGTTTGGAGCTATTTTAAGATTAAAATAGGGTTGTTTTCTAGTGTTGTTCTACAAGTGATGCTAGTAGGTGATGCAGTGACAGTAACACTAGGGCAGGCAATGTTGATGCTAACATCAACATGCTCACATGTGATGCTAGTGACATATATATCAAGACTGAGATTTCAAACTACAAATGACGTTGGAATGACCTTGGAGCACATAAGTGACATAGTTGATGCAAGTGTTGGTGCTCTAGATCTCTCAAAATTCAAAAATTCTATTGAATCATAAGAAATTGGCCCTGAATTGATGTTTGAAATTCATATTCATATGCCTAGGATGACCTAAATTACATGGGATCTAGATATAAAAACTCAAATTTTACCTTTGGAAAGCTAAGGTCATATGCTAAAGGTGACATAGTAACATGGGAATGCGAAATTATAACATTAGTAGGTGATGTGGTAACATAGGTAAGTGATAAAATGATACTAATGCTGGTGTCACATGGACAGCGCCCAAGCAAAAAATGCTAACTCAAACCTTCTAAGGTCTCCAAAAGTGCTAAAACTAATGCTCATCATTTTGGGAATGATGTGGACTAATCATTAAAGGCTTAATGTGGCTTGAAGCATGATTTGCAAGTGAGTTTTTGGGCAATGAAGTGTAGGTGATGCTGGAAAGTGATAATGCACTAATGGGAGATGTGATGACACTAATGCTAGTGTAGGTGATGCTAAAGCTAGAATTGGCATGCTTGTGTGTACTGCTAGTAACATAGGTATCAACACTAAGAAAATGGAGTGTTGAGGCTACTGGAATGACCATGAAGCATGTAAGTGATGCAAGTGATGCAGCTGTTGGTGATTTAAATCTCTCAAAAGTTAAAAAAATGTTTTTATATCTCAAGAAATTAGCCTTAAATTAATGCTAGAATCCAATATTTATAGACCTAGGGAAGCTTAAAATGCATAGGATCTAGATCTAGAAACTCAAAGTTCACTTTTAGAAAGCTGAGACCACATGCTAAAGGTGAGATAGTAATGTGGTGATGTAGTGACAAGACATAGTGATGCATGCAAGTGATGTCAATGCTAGCATGTGATTGTCCTATAGGGGACATTAGGTAATACTACTATTAGCATTACCTTAGCACCACCTAGGAAAAACATGCTAATTCAAGCTTTTTGTATCCTTCAAAAGTGCCAAAATTGATGCCCATCATTCTAGGGATGATGTGGACTAGTCGTTAGAGGCTCAATGGGACTCAAAGTATGATCCAGAGGTGATTTTTTAGGCAATGAATCAGAGATAATGCTAGCAAGTGATGTTAATGCTAACACCAATCTCACCAGCATCACCTAGTCAAAACACCTCATTTTAAGCCTTTAAAAGCTACTAAAAGTTCCTAAATTGATTTCTATCCTTTGCGGCATGATCAACGTCAACTATGAGAAGCTTGTATAAGCTAGAAATGCCATTGGAAATAGTATTTTTAAAGATCTTTCTATCAATGATGCTAGACACTAATGCTAAATTGGAGCATCAATAAGACTTTTTACCCTCATTTCAACCTCCTAGAGTCATTGTATATGCTGGCATTGATGCCTAGCATCATGGGGATGATCAGGGCTAAATATTGGAAGCTTTTTAAAACATAAAATAATGCTAAAGTGATGAATTTATTGGTTATTTTGTAGGCAACACTAGCACCAATATCACCTAGGTAAAATGCCTCATTTTGAGCCTCTAGAAGCTCTCAAAATTTCCAAAATTGATGCATATTACTTTGGAGATGATTAGGAGCCATCATCAAGAGCTTATAAAAGCCAAAAATGCTATTGGTGAAGGATAACACTAGGATCATCTTTCCTTCGAAGTACAAAACCTTGGTGCTGAAAGAAGATTAACAATGTTACACTTACACCTACTTAGTCTACTAGAACACCAAAAAAGTGGATACAACATGTTGCTCTTTATCTTTTAGTGTAGACCATCCATTTTTTGAAGCTTTGCATTATTTTTATTTAGTCTTTAGTGATTTGTGCTAGACTTTTTTCTTCAATTTCTTGTATTTTCTTATTTGCATCTTCAATGTGATTTTCCCCTCTTTTTCCTTTTAAGATTGTGATTGCTTCCTTTAAATTTTAAAAATCAAGTTTTCTTCCTTTTCTTTTTGAAATTTGAATTCCATAACTTTCCTTTTCAATGAATTTTACCTAATTAAGATATTTTTCTTAAAGAAAATCCCACATTTGTGTGCTCATTTTAAGGTTAATAATCATGTTTTTAACTTCAAAACAAACAGAATTACAAATTATGCCCTTTTCCATTTCATACTTCTTTGCAACTTTCTGAAAGTTCTTCTTCATATTCATACTTCCTAGTTTTGAAATGAGTTTTTCTATAATATTTCATACATTATTAGACTCTAAAAATCTCATACTCATAATTATTCATAATTCAATGAAATAAATGCCATAAGAATTTTTGGACATATTGGAACACTTTTCAACTTGTTATGATATTGCAAAGATATGACCATATGTTCTGGTACCACTTTGTTGTTGTAAGAAATTTGAAAAGAATTTTTTTTATTTTTTCAATTTTTAACAACCTAGTCTATGGGATGATGTAGGTGGTTTGGCTATAAAAAACTAGAATTTTTCCTAATTTTTAAATTGTGATCTCTATGATTCAAATGAGATTTAGGTTGATCTTGAGCTTATTGAAAATATTATTCTGTAATCTATAAGTTTGTAAAATTTTAGAACATTTGGAATTTATGTGATGATTCAAATTTGGCTTTCAAAAGAAGTTTTACATAAAATTGTTTAGTCTCCAAAATAAAAATTGATGATTTGAAAGATGAGTATCTTTAAGAAGAAGAGACTAAGGGATGCTTGGTTTGAACAATGCACAACTAATTTCTCTTCCACTAGCTGATGCCTCTTAGCCTTTACACAACCTCCTTATATAAGAAGAAGGAGGAGAATCATCCTAGTGGATGATGACTCATAATCCACTATCATAGTGGATGCTTACACACAAAGCACTAGCACTAACCCCTAAAAGATAAGATAAGAATATTATCTTGGGATATGGCCAATAGTATGGCCAACACCTTTTATAGTACAATATGACTTTACTTTATCAATATGGTCGAAAACGTTTTACAACATTGCCTTACTTTACAATTCAAGATCAGATACCTCTAACAAAGGGGGAGATTGTGGTTCTCCAAGGAGATATTTAGCTACTTCTTAGGCTCCATGTCGTTAATGATGTTGGATCCTTGAATCAAGACTCAAAATTTTGATATTTTGAGATGGCATATTATAGTTCTAACAACATGTAATGATATCATGGACATTACTAGTATACATCTCTTAATAGAAGGCTTCTTCCCATGGCTGATTCCAATTAACTCTTTTCTTGATAAGAGTAATTAATAAATAGTATGAAGATGTACCATATTCTACAAAATGTCATATTTTATCATGGTAATTTCCATAATATACATAGTCTCCATGGTACCCATTTCTTTGTTGGAAGAGATGCCAAGGATAGGAATCAAGATAGGTTTGAGGAGCATGACCAAAATTTCCCCACCAAGTTCAAAATATTTCATCAAGATAGAAACCACACAAAGGATTAATATCAAATTTGAAAATATTTTTAAGGGCTTGGTTGGTAATATGGCCAATTTAAGAGGTGGGAAGGTGTATGATAGTTAAAATTGAGTTGGCACATCTCCACAAAAGTGGAAGTAGGGATTTGAGGAAAACCCTGAAGGCATGGAACCATGTTCTTTATTTTAATTTTTAAATATGGAGCTTGATTTATCAAAATCCTAAGAAAACCATAAAAGGTATCCATGTGGAATGTCCTAATCTATTCTTGTTCTAATACTAACATAAAATATTCTCTAAACCTGTAGGATTGGATAAGACAAGACAATCTAAGAATCCATCCTTCTTCTTCTAAAATATCTGCAATAGAAAAATATAATCTATTTAGTAGTATCATACATATTTAAGCAAAAAGTTGAAATTCTTTAGTTCATAAATCTGCTAAAGTATTTTTCTTATCGTCTATGTATTCAATATTAAAATCAAAGTTTGCAAGGTATAAAGCCCATCAGATTAGATGGGTGTGAGCTACCATGGTTAGGGATTTAGTTTTAAGATATGTGTCAAAATTTTTTAAATCACTGCGAATAATAAAATGCATATTCTGGAGAAATAATTTAAATTTCTCTATACCTTTTACTATAGCCAAGAGCTCTTTATGGGTACTATGATGATTTTGTTAGGATTCATTGAATTTTCCTGAAGCATACATGCAAATTATTACCACATTTTTCTTTTCATCTTTTAGGACTGCACCCCAAAACTCATATGATGCATCTATTTCTATAAGTATTTCCTCTAAGGGAAGTTGGAGTTTTGGTAGATTAGAACATTGTTGTTTAATATGTGAGATGGTTTGCATATGTTCTAAAGACCATGGGACTGGATTCAGGCCTAGCTGCTCATTTAAAAGTTTTCTATCTTAAGCAAGATGTTTATAGAAACCTGAAACATAATTCATACACCCTAAAAATCATTGAATCTAAGTCTTATCTTTAAGTTCATTAGAGAAAAGTTTTATAGACTCAAGTATGTGGTTTTGCAAGGGTATGATTCCTTGGGTAATTTGCATTCCTAGAAATTCAATGCTATATTTTGCTATTTGCATTTTTGTAGGTGATAGTACTAATTTTTTCTCATCAATGACCTTTCAAAAAATTTCAAAGTGTTCTAGGTGTTGTTGAGGGTTTTTACTCATTACCAAAATGTCTTTGATATATACCATTATGAAGGGATATTGTCCAAAGACCCCATCCATACATCATTGGAAAATTGACGGTGTTGTTTTGATTCCAAATGGTAAGATAGTCCATTCATAAATAAGACATAAAATAGTGAAGGTTAGTTTTCATCTATCCTATGTATTGACCTATATCTACTAGAAACCATATTTTTGATCAAATTTTAAGTATACATTAGTATGTAGTAGCCTTTGGAAGTGGTTGTCTTTGTTTGGTATTGGATGTTGAAGTGGCTTAATTAAATCATTAAGAGGCTTATCATTAACTACAATTATATTTTTTTCTCATACTTCTTTAGCTCATTTGTTGACATAAAATGTTGCACAGGAAAACATGCTAGTGCTAGGTTATATTAATTTTTTGTCTATCAACATCTGGATTTTCTTTTCACATTTCTTCTTTAAAGATGGAGGCATCCCTATATCGTGTGCTTTTGATTTTATTTTGATATTATCTTTTAACTCAATACCGCACCAATGTTCTTTTTTGTTCCTGAAGATAATGGGATCCTCATTAGCTAATTCTAGTAGATGCACTTGTATATGTCTGAATTGGTCTTTGAGCTTTTCTACATTGTTAACTACCCATTGTGTTCTTCTGAGCTTAGGTTCTATGTCTTTTTGGAACCTACTTTTATAAGAGCTTTTTCTATATAATTTATAATTCCCTAATAGAATATAACTTCTACCTATCATGTAAGGTTCTAATGCTTCTAAATTATCAATGCAATTTAAGAGATCTTAAGATCTTATATCATAGTGACAATCCTCTAATTTAAGAATTTGGCCCTCATGAGTTCTTACATGGATTCTGGCCTTGAATTCCATAGGTACCTTTTTGGTATTAAAGGTGACATATGTTTTTTCTTTTGTTTCCCAAAAGTGGGATGGGATTATATTCTATATGATTAATGAGACTTCTACTCCATTGTTAATAAAAGCATCTACGAGGTAAGGCTTAAAACCATCTACAAATAGGTAAGGCTTAAAACCATCTATGAGGTAAGGCTTAGAAATAGGTAACGTAGTTAGTCTATTATTGTTAATCAAATTAACAAGAATAGCCTGCAATCCTTCCTGATACTATGGTCTTTGGAAGCTTTCTTCTATTTTTTCCAATTTAGCAACTTCATCAAATGCCCATTGTATGAATCTTCCTAACCGAGATATCTCTTGTGTTCTCAATAGGGATTCATCTAATAATGGAATTTTAGTAGGAGTCTTCTCATGCTCACTACTAGGTTCTTATTTACTTTGCTCTGTAGGCTTTAACGCTAGTTGTGTTTCCTAAGGTTAAGAGTCACAATACTTGAACAATTATTCTTCAATAAAATACCTTTGCTCCTCTAGCTCTTTAGTCTTTTCTTTTCTTTTTCTTTTTAATGACATAATTTTATTTATGTCATCTCTAGATTATTCAACTAATTAGCTTTGTAACTTATGTAGCTATTGTTTTATGATCTTATAGGTGTGATCTCTTTCTACAGGACAAATTGAGCTAGTATCAAAAGGATTTTCTTCTTCTAGTCTTATAGGTTCTAAAATAGTGCTGAATTGCAATGATCTTAGAGAATGAGGCCTTTGCATGTCTATGCACCTAAAAGGGCATTGATTATGCCTATGATTCATATGGAAATAGATTACATTAGAGTCACTATCATCATCTCCTTTCCCCCCATCAAAAAAAGAGGGTTCTAGCTCACTAATAGTATAATCAGAGTATTCATCAAATTCAATGTAAATATCTTCAGGTTCAAATTCTATAGTTGGATTCAATGTAAAATCATAATATTTCTTAGATAGATTATAATTTTCAATAAAAGTTTATATGTAATATTTATCTTTCTAAGGACAGTTATAAGCAAAGTGGTTATCTTGACACAGAAAACATTTAATGTTTCCTTTTGGAAGTTTTTGCTTTGTCCATTTGAACATTCCTCTTAAAGGGCAAGAATGTCATGCAGAAGGTTTTCATTCCCAAGTCTACCATTTTCTAAAATATCTTTTGAGTTTATAAGATCTATTTATTATTTTCAATAATAGTAAGTCTTTTCTTTGGTAGTCCATTTTTGAGACTTCCACTAGTCTTCAAGACAAATACTTTTACAAAATGATTTACCTAATTTATAATTAATTTTTTTCATAACTGATTAGGAAATGATATCATGACTGAGTTCTTAGTTGACATCTTCGATAAGTTGTCTAATGTAGCTAAAACTCATGTCATCTAGAGTCTTATTTATATATTTTATTTCTTGTTGCTATTTTTCATTAAAGGATGAAGGTAGAGCTCCTAAATGATGTTCTTTGGTGGCTCTATCATGTGTTAATTTACCCATATAATATCAGTCTCCCATCTGATCTAGGAGAATATGGATATCTTGTATTCTAGTTAATCTAGCTACAAAATACATCTCTCTACATAAATATATATAATTATCTTTATTTCCTAGAAATTCCTTTGTAATAGCATTAACAAACAAGATCGACAATCTTGATAGTAACTTTCATTTTATATCTGCATCAATTTGGTTCCACCATTTATGCAAGTTACCTACAAAGTTAAATACACAGTTTTGTATAACATGCTTTACTATCTTTTTATCAAGAATAACTTGCCTATCAATAAATCCTATGATTCTATCAATGATAGCTTCTCTTTTAGCAAATGAGCACTTATCCATACTAAAGTTAGGATCATGTTCACTAAGTAATCTTATTGAGATCTACTGATATTTTTTTGGTGCCTGTGTATATATTTCAAGATTTTTTACTAGGTTTTCCTCCTCTGAATCTAACTAGGTTTTATTGTCATCTGTGTCGACTATCATGGAAGATTCTGCATTTGTATTAATCCTAGATCTCCCTTTCTATTCTTTATTATACCTTGGTTTATCAGTTTGTGAACCTGGAGAATCTGCATTTGTTCTATAATTTGGGTTAGGGGAAGACCCTAAAGTAGTTTCTTTTGGAATCCATTTCTTTCCTAATTTTCTAATTTTGTGTGTGACTTTTTCCATTTTGCATGTGTTTTGGAGAAATTTTTATGACTTGTATACATTTCTCCTATGACAATACTAAGTCTACTATTAGCCCAATTTTGGAGTCTAATTGTATCGTGCGGAGGCTCTATGGATATTTTTTGGAAACGTTGATGAGCCTATTCTATTTTTGGTTTGAATTATTTTGTAGTAGAGGTGTTTTCTTTAAGAATTTTTTCTTCAATGTTTGATGAGCAGCAAGGTACCCCTACGCTCAACCATACGAATATGGGCGTTTCACGCACGATCCGGTTGAATTCCAGGGACTAAGTGCTTATGCACCCTTATGGAACAAGGATGGGCTGGTTGATCGTTGTCTTCCCAAGCTTACCTATATGCCATGATTGTATGGTTAAGTAAGCTTGAGGCATATGATTTTTATAGCTTTTATGTTTTTATGTCCTGCACTAGTAGGGAAAAAGAGAGGTAACTAAGTGACTAATTTAACTTAACTACTCATTAACTAAGTTCTAACTAATCCTAACACCAGCATCCATTCCCACTTGCCATACACATCCTAAACTAGTGCAACACTGCTGGGATTATCAAACACTAATCATTACTAGGTTACCAAGTGTTACAGGCATGCTTGAAGTCGTCGTGCTTGTGTAATTTAACGATTTTCTTAATTGATCAAAATGAATTGTTGTGCTAATAACAAAAATGTAAAGTGCAGAAAATAAAATAAAAGAAATGCGTAAGAAAAAAAATCTCAAGTGCTGCAAGGATGAATCGAAGAGCTCATCTTTATTGCCATACATAAGGTGTTCTCAGGTACATAATGCTCAAATAAAGATCCGTCCACGCTTAGACCTCCTACTGTGGGAACTTGGAAAATACTCTAACTTTCAAACAAACTACAAGGGTTTCACTACTTAACTGCTAAAATACTTCCTCCAATTGTGCACCTAGGCACTGTATTTATAGGCTTGGGAGCAACTACTCCAATAATTAGAGTAACCGCTCTAATAATTAGAATAATTGCTAAAGTAACTACTAAAGTAACCACTCTAATAATTAGAATAACTACTAGAGTAACTGCTCTCATCATACCCCCATGACTGAATGAAAACTTGTCCTCGAGTTCCTTACAAAATATTGGGAAGGTATGGGATTATTGACTAATTGACAATTGACGATGAAATGGGATGACAGACTTAATGTGCCCAGTGAACGGATCAATAAGCATATTACAACATTAGTGTTCATCACCATTGTGGTGAACACTCATACATAAATGACATCCAAGCCTTTATTTGATAGCTTGTAGAGAAAGAAAGAGAAAGAAAATGAAGTGTGTTGCTGCCAATGATAAGATTGCACCTTCCATTGTTTATCCATAGTCATGCCACCAAACTTTCTTCTTTCGTAAATGCTCTAGTTCTAGTCCATCTTGAGTGCTTCCTCCAAGCATAGTCCATTATTTGTATGATCGCCATCTACACATACAACATAGTCACAAATAAGCAAGGATAGATAAACCATAATGCAGTTGATACCTTGCCTCAATATGAAGCACACTGGCTAAGTTGTGGTTATGACAGAAACTGGTTCAAAGATTTATCACAGATGACTACCCAATGTGTAGGGGTTAGGTTAATAGTAAAATGAAGAAAATTAAAAAATTTGTGCTAGAGCCCCCATGACTAAGAGCGAACCTTCGGTAGCTATAAGATGGAAAGATATGAGGAACAAGAAATATGGCAAAAAATAACAACAGCAACGCCAATAAAATGGATGTCATAGATGGGGATGAAACAAGAGATGATTGATTGCAGGAAATGTTTAAGAAAAAGAGCTTAAAAATTGCACCAAAAAGGAATGCCAGTGGGTCCTCCCCAAAGCAGGCTCATGCCTTTTATGCCCTAACAAACCCACAAGCCAACGATTTTGTAGGATCTAGGAATGTCATTTGGAAGTAAGAGTTAAAAATTTACCCACAAGAATTCACCAAATAAAAATAATGCACCAACCTAGAATAGACTAATGATAAAATCGACAATGAGGTGAAAAATGGGAAGAAAGATGGAGAGGAAAGAATGGAATGGAATCCCAAGAACAAGGTTGTGTAAAGCCCCTTGTGTATTTCATAGTTAGGATGACTAAGTAGAACTTCATCCCAAATCGAGACTCAAACCAACCACATTCAATGACCTCACATCAATACACCTAGCCAATCCATCCTCTTAAAGCAACAAGAATGCCTTCATAGAGAGTGACCACCATCCCGAGGAGAGTGAGATGGAGAAGCAGGAAGTGAGAAAGGGCCTTAGTTAGAGGGAACCTTCAGGCATGGGTAACATCTCTTTCAATTTCATAACTAGTGCTTGTAGCCCATATTGCTTTATTATGTCTAAGGGGTGTGCTTTGAATTCTCAATTTTCTCATTTTTTTCTTGCATGAGAACCACACCATGCAAAGACTTATTTTTATTCACTCAACTTCCTGATTTTTGAACAATGTCAAAATGGCAGAAAACCTAAGAAACAAGCATCCAAGAGAATGGCTAGCACAAATGTATTAAATCCCCTTGAAGTCACACCCTTTTCATCCTTTGAGTCTTTCCTTGGTTTGAAAAATACCCAACCACCAATTCATTAACAATTTTACTTAGAAAAAGGGGACTATATAATTCCAAGCCAAAGGAGATCATAGAGTTGTATGGATGAGTGGACCGTGTGGACTCATTGCTTGTTTTATCAAAAGAACCATACCTCAATATTAGCATCATAATTCAAAAGTAAAAACCAAACATTAGCAATCAATATGATATAATGCAATCCACCATCATGAGCACTTATTAGATGATGAATAAAAGTAAATCAAGCAAACAAAGAAATAGTAAAAACATGAACGATGGTGTAAAAAAAAATAAGAAAAGTTGGAAAATGTGTAAAACAAAAATTCAAAAAGAACTGAGGGCCTAAAATGGTTATCATAGGTGGCCATCTCCCCCATGACTGAGTTGGAAGGAAGAGATTTGAAATAGTGAGCAAGGTTGTCCATCAATAGAGGTAGCATGTGTACTGGTTGTCCTAAGCTTCTGGAAAGGTATGGTTTATTGTACATTAAACAACAGTTTCTTGTCTAGCCTCCCAGGTTTGTATCTTGTCATGGCCCCTAAAGGAAAAGTTGCATAAATAATATAAGGTCCTTCCCACAGTGTTTGAAATTTAGTACATTATGGCACATGTATGGAATTCCAGTAGAGAACCTTATCTCCAAGTTGATATTTAACTTTCCTAATCCTTGGGTCATGACATTGTTTATTGAATGCCTTGTATAACTCGTTAGATGATAGTGCAGCTAGTTGATTTTAATCTAGCAAGTTAAGGGTTACTAACCATTGTTTCTGTGCTAGATCAAGATCAAGGTTGAGGTCACATGCTATGGATAGTGTACGAAGCTCAGTTTGAATGGGAAGTGTTGGTAATTTACCATACACTAACTCATAGGGAGAGTATCCTGTAGGGAGTTTCCATGTGGAGTGGTATGCCCAAAGAGCATCATTCAATTTAGTACTCCAATATCACCTAAACTTGCTAACAATTTCTGTCAATATCTTCGTAATCTCCCTATTGGTGACTTCTGCTTGACCATTCATTTGGGGGTGGTATGGTGTTGTCAATTTATGCTCAAACCCTAAGTGTTGCATTAATTTCTGAAAACTTGTACCTATGAAGTGGGTACCATTATCTGAAATTAGTGCATGAGGCACACCAAACCTATTTATGATTTGTTGTTCAAAAAATCATGCAGCTGTAGATGATGTACAATCCTTAACATCATCTACTTCTGCCCATTTAGTTAGGTAGTCAATAGCAATAATGATATAGGATTTTCCATTATACATTGGTGTAATTGGTCCCATAAAATCAATTCCCCATATGTCAAAGGGTTCTAATGGTTGGATCCATTGTTGTGAACCCTCAATTCTAGTATTCATTCCCCCATCACATTGATAGCACTCACAAGATTGGATGAATTGATGGGTGTCCCGAAATAATGTAGGCCAATAATATCCTACAAGCAAGATCTTCATGGTCATTCATCTCCCAGCATAATGAACCCCACAAGGACCTCATAAGCATCTTGGAGAACTTGCAATTGATCTATATCGGGAGCACACCATCGAACCAAGCCATCAGGACATACTTTGTAAAGTTGCCCATTGATCTTTATAAAGTACTTAGCGCAGTGAAGAAACTGTTGTTTCTTCTTAAGGTTTAACTCTTGTGGTTTTTTTTGGGTGAGGAGATAGGTAAGAATGCTACTGTACTAGTTTTTCTTCATGGGTGATTAATTATTCACTACACTAGCAACAAGGAATTCATCGGCGAAATGATCAGAAATTGGATACTCATCCTCTTTGTTGTCCCATCATAACCAAGATAAATGATTAGCAACTACATTCTCAGTATCCTTGTGATTGATCATCATTAAATCGAACTCTTGTAAGATTAGAAGCCATCATATGATATGAGGGCTTTGGCTTATTCATGAGGAACCAGATTGCACTATCATCTGTATGTATATATACTTTATATCCCAATACATAGTGTCTAAACTTTTCTAGTGCAAACACTACAGACATTAATTCTTCCTCTATGGTAGTGTAGTTAAGTTGTGCACCAACGATACTTCTACTTGCATAGTGGATGTAATAAGGATGCTTTTGGTCATCTAACTGTGTAAATATGGCTCCTAAAGCATAGTTGGATGCGTCAGTCATGATATGGAATGGTTTGGACATGTTAGGAGTTTGTAGAATGGGTGTTTCTAATAGCTTCTGTTTTAGAGTTTGGAAATCTAATTCGCATTCCCTGGTCCACTCAAAAGGTACATCCTTTTTCGTCAATTCCACCAATGGTTTGGAAACCTTTGAAAAGTTCTCAATAAATCTCCTATAGTAGCCAGTATGTCTAAGGAATGATCGAATATCTTTGAAAGTTTTCGGTTGACGGGTAATTCCTTGGATAATTTTGATTTTCTCAAGATCTACCTTTATCCCTATGTGTGAGATTTTATGCCCTAGTACTATGCCTTCTTGGACCATCAAATGGCTTTTCTGCTAGTTGAGCCTCAAATTGATTTCTACACATCTTTTTAACACTTACTCCAATCGGTCCAAGGCTTGATCAAAGTTTGCTCCATAGGTGGAGAAATCATCCAGAAAGACTTCTACACCATTTCCTATCTGCTATTGGAAGATTCTTAGAACTAGTCATTAAAATTTTGCAGGGGCATTACACAAGCCAAATGACATATGTTTGTATGCAAATGTTCCCCAAGGACTGGTGAACGTAGTCTTGGCTTGGTCTTCTAGGGCTATTTGTATTTGATTATATCCGCTATATCCATATGGAAAACTATAGTAGCAATGCTTTACGATGGTGTCTAAGACTTGGTTTACAAATAGAAATGAAAAGTGATCTTTGAATGTTGCCATATTCAGTAGCCTAAAATCTATGCACACCCTTCATTTTCCTCCCTTTTTAGGAACAATAACTAAGGGGCTAACCCATTCGCTATCAACAATGGGGTATATGAACCCATCCTTGAGAAGCTGTTCAATTTCTTCCTTGACTACTTGTTTCAGCTTTGGGTTCAAACACCTCTACAGTTGTCTTCAAGGCTTCATCGAGGGGTCGATGTAAATCCTATATTGGCATATCCTAGGATCTATTCCAGTTAATTTGGGATATGATCAAGTGAAGGCTTTTGACCATCTATTGATTACCTTCAACAATTCTTCTTTCTATTGAGGAGCAAACTTAGCATTGATAATTACCAGTTTTTCCTTTTTAAGAAACATGTATTCAATATTAGTGGGTAATGGTTTTAGCTCGAGGGGCTCCTGCTGAAATTTCATATGAATTTCCAACTTCCCCTAGTTGAAATTTTCAAGGTTAAGACTTGGAAGTTGGCAGTGGACTTGCTCTAATGCATCTATGATATCAATGTAAGCACAAGTCAAACCCTCAATTGGTTTCATGCATATGATTAAACTACTTTCTTGATCAGCTATCAGCCATTGGATGCCTTCCTCTTATGTGGCTACTACATATAGGCATCCTTGTATGTTGATCACTTGTGCACACTGATTGCATGTAGGCAATGTTACACTTTGCACAAACCATGACCTCTGCACGCAATTACACCCTGTGTCATTGTATGTAATGCATAGAACTTTCTTCTTCTCGATCTTTCCGAATGTATTTTCCTTTGATATTTCTAAGGAAAGATCATGGATTCCTAGGCATGCATTGATGGTGCTTAGCCATGCTATTCCCATTATGATTGGGAAGTCCTTCTTACCATTGTTCACTTGAATCACTAGGAAGTTATTTGGGTACAACCACCCAAAAATAGTGGTAACAATGTCTTCCACCAGTCCCAATGGGACAGTGATGGACTAGTCTACCAACTCTATATGGATGTTGTTCTTGTTCAATGGAGGCAGGTTTCAAGCCTTGTACATTTTTTAAGAAATCAAGTTGACACCAGAACCTAAATCCAAAATAGCCTTGCACAGCACATTTTTAGTGATTTGTAAGTATATCAGAGGACTCCCAAGAGTAGAGAATTTCCTGGGAAGGTGGCCAGCTTTAATCCAATCAGTGACATTATGTGTTAGCATGAATGTATGTGTTGAGTTCCATGGTTGAGTTGAAGGAGGCTCTAAAGTTTTGATTGATACTGAGGCATCTAAGAAATCAACTGCTTGTGATTACAAGGGCTTGGTTGGTCTGTTGCTTCTAAATAAAGGTATTTTCTTCATGTGGTTGTTGGTACCAACAGTAGGTTAAGAGTTAACAACCCTTGTGGCATTATGTTATTGCGGTTGGGTAGGGATTTCACCCTGCATAGCTAAAGCAGGTGGTAGTGGAGCTATTGGTGGAAGAGATGCAACCAAATGAGAAGGATGATATGCTTGTAGAATATCATCCCTAGAAGAGGGAGTCTCATAATACTCGTGGGCTTGGTAGTGAGGTTGAGGAGTGATGTGATTAGTAGAGTCACATTGGGAGATTGGCTGCTACACGTAACATCCATACGGGTCAAGTTGCCGGTAAGGATATTGTTGCCCTGGTGGTGACATTCCCCATGATTATCGGTGCTGCCATTGTTGATATTGCTCAATTGGTTGTGGTGGAGTTCCACTTGGGTAATATGTTAAGGGTTGGTGGAATAGTCTTGGGTTACCTTGGGGGTAAGGTAAGCTTCAAGGTGTTTGCCTTTTGTTTAATCATGGGTTGACTGTATACATCCCAGACTCTTGTAGATGTGAGATTATAGGGCAACATCCCTTAGGATGGTCATATTGACATATTTCACATCCACTATCATTATCTGTTTCTGACTATACAACCCCTTCAATGATGGAAAATTTTCCCTTACCCTTGCTACATGCATGTTCAGCTTCTCTCTTTTTTCTTTTTTTTTTCAATCACTACCTTGCTCTCTAGATTCCTCTACTATTTTAAGAACAAATTGAAATTTATTGTCTAGGGAATCCCACATTTGATCTACCTTTGTTAATACTTCTGATGTCAACTTTTGGATAGGCAAAGTTTTCCTATTCACCATCTCTTCAAGTGGTGACTCTTCTTCATCCTCACAAAATCTTACTCCCCTCTTCCGGAGGGAAGGATCTTGGTTATACTCTTATGCACTTTCTCTCTTCCATACCTTACCTTCTTCCTTAGCAACTTGCTCCAATAGTATTTGAATTTGATGGAACCTAAGCTTGGATAGTCTTCCTTGGGCATAAGTCCCAAGGGTTCTTCTTATTTCATGCCTAAGCCCATCCACAAGATGGTGTAGTTGATCCCTTTGCGAATAACCATGGCCAGGACAATGGTGTAACAGTGCATAATATTGGCCCATGGTAGCATCCAAGGGTTCATGTACTTCTTATTTCTAGCCTTGGATTTTCTTTTCCAAGTTAGACACTCGAGAGTACGTTTGGTACTTGTCATTAAATAGTTCAAACATAGTACTCCACCTATCAATGGATTCTGGTTCTAAAGACTGGTGCCAGCTTTCCACTTCTTTATCTAGTGTCCATGGAAAAAACTTAAGTTTTTTCCATTCGTTCTCTATGTTCTTTAAGGCACACGCATCATGGAATGCTTATATATGATTCTGAGGATCAATGTTGTATCCCCCTTCAAATTGTGGGATATTGTTCATATCTAATCTCTTGATCCTACTATCTTTTTGGTGCCTTGTTGGAATTCTAACAGCTTCAGTTACGTCCAACATACTTTGAGTAGCGAGTAGGGGTTCATCATGATCATCTCATCGATGGCGTCTATGATGCCTACCTTGTTCCCTACTCTCCCTTCTTCTATGTCATGACTCTCTAGAGTGCCTTCGTCCCCTTTCCTGGTTGTTTCATCTATGACTTCCACTTTACCTACCTTTATCCCCATGGTCTTTTTCTTTATGATTGCATCTAGACACTAAAGGAGAGGATGAAGGAGATGATGAAGATGAAGAAGAAGGAGAACTGTCACCATGACATTGTCTACCACCTTCTCTTCGACGATCTTGGCCTCGATCGCGATTGCTATTAGAATATCCATCGTTATCATGTGTCTATGTCCATTTTTTAGATCCTTTGTGCTCGTGGGTATTAGAATGTAGGTTATGAATAGTGGAATGAAGGTTCTAATACAGAACCCCTTGACCAAAGTCAAGGGGAGGAACATCATTGTGTGGATGATTGCCTAAGGTAGGTTCACCACCCTCATTTTTACTTAAGACATGTGGGACATCCTACGACCACTTATCCTTCAAAGACTTATGATGCCTCTCCTGTTGCAAATCCCTTTGATGTTGTGCCTTTGTGGGATGGTATTCTCTTAAGTCATGG
>MNCI01005364.1:126260-165225 GCA_015680685.1 Gnetum montanum | reverse complement strand
AACTTAAGTTTTTTCCATTCGTTCTCTATGTTCTTTAAGGCACACGCATCATGGAATGCTTATATATGATTCTGAGGATCAATGTTGTATCCCCCTTCAAATTGTGGGATATTGTTCATATCTAATCTCTTGATCCTACTATCTTTTTGGTGCCTTGTTGGAATTCTAACAGCTTCAGTTACGTCCAACATACTTTGAGTAGCGAGTAGGGGTTCATCATGATCATCTCATCGATGGCGTCTATGATGCCTACCTTGTTCCCTACTCTCCCTTCTTCTATGTCATGACTCTCTAGAGTGCCTTCGTCCCCTTTCCTGGTTGTTTCATCTATGACTTCCACTTTACCTACCTTTATCCCCATGGTCTTTTTCTTTATGATTGCATCTAGACACTAAAGGAGAGGATGAAGGAGATGATGAAGATGAAGAAGAAGGAGAACTGTCACCATGACATTGTCTACCACCTTCTCTTCGACGATCTTGGCCTCGATCGCGATTGCTATTAGAATATCCATCGTTATCATGTGTCTATGTCCATTTTTTAGATCCTTTGTGCTCGTGGGTATTAGAATGTAGGTTATGAATAGTGGAATGAAGGTTCTAATACAGAACCCCTTGACCAAAGTCAAGGGGAGGAACATCATTGTGTGGATGATTGCCTAAGGTAGGTTCACCACCCTCATTTTTACTTAAGACATGTGGGACATCCTACGACCACTTATCCTTCAAAGACTTATGATGCCTCTCCTGTTGCAAATCCCTTTGATGTTGTGCCTTTGTGGGATGGTATTCTCTTAAGTCATGGCCTTGCACAACATATTCTACATGTAAGTGCGACATTTCAATTCGTGTGAGGGCATGAAGAAGCATGCTTGGGAGTGAACAATTGAGAGGTAACACTATGTTACCTTCTACGTCTTGCCAATGCAGTTGTTCATCTTGATGGAGGATAAAGGTGAAGTCTAGTATATACTCATTGGGATGAATATATTCCACTCAAACTTGTTGAGGGACTGGCGGATCAATGTCATGTGTATTACACCGTCAATTGTTTCTTGTTTCACACATAGGAGGTGAGGTGCTTTCATACAAAGAAGGAGACATACTTGTCTGTCCAGTGTGCAATGTATTCTTGTTTATTATTTTCTCAATAAACCATAAGGGTTTGTTCCAATGATGTGAATGATTTTCTATGTTCTAGTTAGTGCATAAATAACTAAGTCCCCGGCAACGACGCCAATGATGAGTGGCGAGGTACCCCTATGCTCAACCATACAAATACGAGTGTTTCATGCATGATCCAATAGAATTCCAAAGACTAAGTGCTTATGTGCCCTTATGGAACAAGTACAGGTTGGTTGATCATTGTCTTCCCAAGCTTAGCTGTATGTCATGATTGTATGGTTAAGTAAGCTTGAGGCATATGATTTTTATAGCTTTTATGTTTTTATGTCCTACACTAGTAGGGAAGGAGAGAGGTAACTAAGTGACTACTAGAGTAACCTCTCTAATAATTAGAATAAATACTAAAGTAACCACTAGAATAATCACTCTAATAGTTAGAATAACTACTAGAGTAACCGCTAGAGTAACCACTCTAATAATTAGAGTAACCGCTAGAGTAACCACTCTAATAATTAGAATAAATACTAGAGTAACTAATCTCATCAATGTTCATCCTAATTTTCAAAAGAGAGTCACACTCAATGCAATGATATTAATGATCATACTTCACTATGGCTATGTGAGGACACGAGTTTGATTTTTTGGACTTAGATACATAAGGCTCTTCTAGTGGAAGATTTGATTCAGAAGTGTCGATTTCTCTTTGGACTTTTTTATCCTTATCTTGTAGATCAATGGTTTCTAGATTTTCTAAAATCTATACTTTAGAATTTTGTTGTGGTGGTTTACCTAAAATTTTGTTCACATCATAAGTAATATTTAATTCCTTAAAGATATGTCTTAATCTAGCTTTAGAGTCTTCTTCAAGAAGTATGAAAGGTTTAGGTAAAGTAAAAGATTTGTGTGTAGGTAGTAGATCAGAAGGATTTCTAATCGATGGAATAATCTTCTTTCTATGGCTTGATTCACCATTTTTAAGAGAATAGAATGGTTCAATCTCTATAAACATCTTACACCTCAATCTCTATTGGCTACTCCTAGAGACAATGCAAAACAATCTTGATTAAGCCAATAGGAAACATAAAGTAAAATCTAAGCTAGCCTAAGTGCGATGAGCATCTATCCTTAATCATCCATACCCATCTTGGACCTCATGTACTACTTCTGGGATTTCCAAGCACACATTACATGAGCACTACTAGATACACTACTAGGTTACCTAGTTACACTTAAATGTTCATGATTAACTCGTACTCATTCTGCATTAGCAATAGGAAATGAGAGTAATTAATTACTAAGTAGACTATGGTCTAATCTAGCCTAACACAAGTAACCATTCCCACTTCCCGAACACATCCTAAACCTCATGCAAACACTGGTGGGATATCAAACACTAGTCATTTCTGAGCTACCAAGTGTTACACGTATGCTCGAAGGGGTCGTGCTTGTGTAATTTCATGATTTTCTTAATTGATCAAAATGAATTGTTGTGCTAATAATATAAATGTAAAGTGAATAAAAGAAAATAAAATAAATGCATAAGAAAATAAAATAAAATAAATGTGTAAGAAAAAAAATCTCAAGTGCGGCAAGGATGAATCAAAGAGCTCGTCTTTATTTCCAACACAATGGTGTGCTCAGGTACATCAATGCTTGAATAAAGATCCATCCACACTTAGACCTCCTGCTACGAGCACTTGGAAAATACTCTAAGTTTCAAACAAACTGCAAGAGTTTCGCTACTTGACTACTAAAAGCCTTCTTTCAATTGTGCACCTAGGCACTATATTTATAGACTTGGGAGTAACTATTCTAATAATTAGAGTAACCGCTAGAGTGTCCTCTCTAATAATTAGAATAACTGCTAGAGTAACCACTCTATTAATTAGAAGAACTGCTAGAGTAACCACTAGAGTAACTGCTCTAATAATTAGAATAACTGCTAGAGTAACCTTTCTCACCATACCCCCACGATTGAATAAAAACTTGTCCTCAAGTACAGAAGAAGAAAAACAAGTTCTTTACAAAATATATTAAGGGGATGTGGACTTATTTGACTAACATGCAAAGTGACACAAAGAAAATAGACAAATACAGAAGTGCCCTAGCATACAATATTACAATTACGTACAAAATTGGTGTTCATGATAATTAGGAAAGAACACCAATAGATCCAAAGGACATCCAACCCCTCTTGGTAATAGAAGAATGAGGGAGAGGTAAAAGAGATCGAGAGGTCATGAACAATCTCCCATGAGTGATATGGTTGCATCCTCCTTGGTGATAACAGTCCTACTTCCAATCCATGCTTCCCACTACAATTACAACAAAACCAAGGATTAGTATATATAGTACATAAATAATGGCTGAATACCTTGTCTTGTTGGTGATTTTATCTAGCCAAGTTGTGATTGTGATAGATTTCTTGCTTGATATCATTAGTGGAAAAACTACTGAATGGGTTAAATAATAGAAGCGATCCATACAATTCAAAGAAAGTTTGACACAAGGAGTAGTGGAAAGAGGGTATTCACAACAATAAAAAGTAATTCATTACAAATATTTGTAAAGGTGCATACAATTTGGATGACATTGATGGGGTAAATAAAAAGAATTTGATTGTAACAATGTCTAAGGGTAAAGAGCTTAACTTAACCAAACCAAAAGATATGCAAGTGGGTCCTCTCCAAAGCAGGCACAGGCCTTTTATGCCCTTACATAACTTCAAACCAAGGAGTTCATGGGCTCCATGGATGATTAATGATTACAAAAAGTAAAGTGCAAAAACCCAAAAGTAACTGACCGAGAAATTGGACACATCAAACCAGAACATTAAATCAAAACATGAAACTGGCAATGAGGTGAGACATGGAAAGCATAGATGGATGACAGAGAGAGTGGAATGGAGTTCCTAATTATGGACACATATAGTCCCTTGTGGAGTTTGTGATTAAATGACTTGGTAAGATCCATCCTCAGTCTAGACCAAAACCAACCACTTTTAGTGACTTCACATCGACATTCTAAGGCAAGTCCATCCCCTGAGACACAAGAATGCTTCCACAAAACAACCACCATTCCAAATAGGAGAGAAGGTAGGAAGAGTGAAAGAGCCTTAGATAGAGGAGATCAGATAAGTCTCATAACCAATGGTTGTGGCCCTTTTATTTGCTCTAAAGGGTATGCTTTGAATTCCCATGTTGTTGTTTTTTTTTTCCTTCTTTCTTTTTTGAATGGGAACCACACCATGCAAAGACGCATGCGATTTTTGCATTTATTTTTTCAAAGGGGTGTGCTTTGAATCCTCATTTGTTTTTTTTTTGTTTTTTTTTTCTTTTTTGTAAAGAGGACCACACCATGCAAGGACTTATTTGAATTCCTATTGTGAAATGATGTGGAATAGTGAGAATTTTATGAGAACACTCCTGCACACAAGAAAACAAAAGAGCACAAAGAACACTGAATCCCTTTGAAGCCACACCCTACCCAAACCTTTGATTCCTTCCCAATTCTAGAAACTACACAAGTCACCAATTTATTAAAGTTGCATTAATGAAAAAGAGATTGCATGTTTCCAAAACAAGGAAAACCATAGAGTAAGTGGATGGGTGGATGATGTGGACTCATTTCCTGTTACATGAAAAGAAGCCATGTCCTAGTCCTCAGTAATAACCATCAAAGTCAGAAACTAGACATCAACAATCAAATTACAAATAAAGCATACCACTATCAAGTAGTGCATTACCATTATACCTACCACCTTATTAGCAAAAAGAGTAGAGAATTATACCAAACATATGAAAATATAAAGAAAGTAAAAGAGTATTCAATAAACATTAAATATACTAACAATGGTGTAAAATAAAAAACTTAAAAAAAGATCAATAATCCTAAATAAACAAAAACATGTAAAAAATAATATGAAAAACAAAAGTTGTAAAACCAAAAAATGTGTAAAACAGAAAGTCAAAAGACACTTAAGGTTAATTTTATCAATGATCCAGAAGGGACCATCATACTGCATCATCAGATTTGAGGTAGTTCCCTATTTCTGTTTAAACTGACATGGGTCCAACTTCAAGAGGACCCAATCTCCCACCTTGAATTCACGAGGCTAGCATTTTCGATTAGCATACTTTTTCATTTTTTGCACTGACCTCTCTAGATGATACCTTGCTATATAAACATTTTTAGACCACCTCTTCAAGAATTCATCTACTGAGGGATGTCGACCCTACAATGAGGGGGAGACCATATGAGGGGTAATGGGCTGCCTTCCCATTACCATTTCTGCAAGAGAAAACCCAGTAGCTGAGGACTTTTGGATGTTATAGATTAGCTAGGCAATCCCCAACCAAAATGGCCAATTATTTTGGTCACTATGAACATAGTGACGAAGGTACTCTTCAAGTACCCAATTCATTTGTTCTGTCTGTCCATCAGTCTATAGATGAAAGCTTGTTGACAATCTAAGGGTGGTACCCATCATGCCAAATAGTGCTCGCCAGAAAGCACTTGTGATTGGCAGATATTGATCTGAAATGATGCTCATGGGTAACCCAAAATATCTAACCACCTTGTCAAAATAGTATGTTGTCGTGTCCTCAGCTGAGCACTGTGATGGACAGGGAATGAAAATTTAGAGAATTTGTCCACCACAACAATGATGTTGCTTAAGCCCTAGATATTTGGCAATTCCATGATGAAGTCTATAGACACTGTAGCCCATGGAAATGGAGGGATTTCCAAGGGCAATAGAAAACCCCCTAGACGCTTCGTAGACCCCTTATCTTGCTAGCACAACAGATACTTCTGGATATACAAAATCACATCCCAATACATTTTTGGCCAGAAGAAGGTTCTATCAATGAGATCCAAGGTCCTTTGTTGTCCAAGGTGCCCTTCCCACTGTGTGTCATGGCATTCTCGGATTATCTCTTTGCGTAGGCCATACCAATCCGGAATGCATATCCAATTATCTCGAAACCAAAGTAGTCCATCCCTCATTTTGAACTGTTATGCTCGTCCAGTTTCTATCAGCTTCATTAAATCAATGATATGGGGTCCCTTTTCAAACCATCTTGAATTCTAGCCAACAACACTTCATCACATTGAATGTGTAAAGTTTGTGGCCCAATGATGGAAAAGAGTTGAGAGGCAAGTGGACGGAAATTCAATGCATCTGCCACCACATTCTCCTTTCCAGGATGGTAAGTCAGTTTCAAATCAAATTTGGACAACATAGCCAACCATTGAGCCTATTTAGGCCTTAGCTTCATTTGATTCATCAAGTAGCTAGTGGCTAGATTATCTGTCTTTACGATGACATAACTCCCCAGCAAGTAGTGTCTCCATGATCTCAAGCAATGGACAATAGCGAACGTTTCCTTTTCATGGACTAGCCACCTCTACTCTACTTGATTTAGCTTCTGGCTCTCATAAGTGACAGGATGATCTTCCTGTAGTAAGATGCCCCCAATTGCATTCTCCCTAGCATCGGTATGAACCTTAAAAGGTTTTGAGAAATCAGGAAATGCCAACACTAGATGGGAGGTTAAAGCCTCTTTGATCCTCTCGAAGGCTTTCTGACAATTTGAGTCCCACTACCATGCAACTTCTTTCTTTTGCAAATTGGTCAAAGGAGAAGCAATTCCTGAGAAATTTTTGATAAATTTCTGATAGAAACTAGCTAACCCCATGAACTATCTAACCTCATGCACATTAGTGGGAGCAGGCCATTGGCGCACAACCTCTACCTTCTTCAGATTTGGCTTTACCTGCCCATACCCCACAAGATGCCCCAAAAATTTTAGCTTCGAGCAGCAGAATTCACATTTTTCTTTCTTAATATAAAGCCAATTCCTCGTAGCTTTTCAAGGATCATTTGCAGGTGGAGGGCATGTTCCTCCATTTTCTAGCTATATATCAAGATGTCATCAAGATAGACGACCACAAATTTTTCTAGGAAGGGTTGAAAAATCTCGTTCATCAAGGTACAAAATGTAGCTAATGCATTACAAAGCCCGAAGGGCATTACGGTCCATTCATATGATCCACACCGAGTTACAAATGCATTTTTTACTTCATCCCCTTCTGCAATGTGAACCTAGTAGTACCCTTGTCTGAGGTCTAGCCAGGTAAGATATCAAGCCCCTGCCAATTGATCGAACAAGTTATAAATGAGTGATACTGGGTACTTATTCTTGATTGTGTGTTTACTCAGCAGTTTATAATCACAATAGAGCCGTAGCATTCTATCTTCCTTGGTAACAAATAACACTGGTGCCCCATAAGGGGATTTTGAGGGACAAATGTATCCCTTAGAGATTAAACCTTCAAGCTACTTTTTCAATTCTCTCAATTCTGGTCCTGTTAACCGGTATGGCCTTTGGATAGGAGGATTAGTGTGAGGCTGCAATTCAATTTTATGATCTACAGCTCTCCGAGGTGGCAAACTACTAGGAAATTTAGGTGGCATCGCATCTTTAAACTTATTGAGCACCTGTGCTATGCATGGGTCAACATGATTTTGGGATCCACAAGCCTCAGAAGGATCACCCGTTTGCATACCTAGCAGAAATTTACTGGTAGGGTCCCTGGTCTAGCATTTCATCACCATTGGTGACACAATCTGGGGGCTAGAGCCCTCATCCTTTCTCATATGTGCTCCATGAGTTTGAACGAGGCATGGGGAGCTTTCATGTGAAATAAAAATCAGGTCCAGATGTGGGGCCACGAAAACTTTGACCTTGCATAAAAATTCTTACCCCAAAATGACCTAAAAGGAGTCCATATCTAGAATTGGAAAATCTAGCACTCCTTGCCATGAGCCCACTTGAATGGGAACACCACGACACACCCCGATGCACTGAAGGGGCTTAAACTTGAACAGATTGCAGGATGCTTGGACGGGTTTCATATTTAGCTGTAAGTCTTTCACCATGGCTGGAACAATGTAATTATGACTAGCCCCATTATCAATGAGGGCACTTAGCTGACTTGAGCTCACAGTGATTGGGGCCAATTGAACTTGATGTAGAGTATCAAGATTAGGATTTTGAGAGTTTTCAGCTCCTAACCTCTATGTAACCATGTCTGATAACTCCATCACCACTGCTAGCCTTCGTTGTTCCCCTAATGTGCTTCCATCAATAATATGAAGGCATGGGTTAGGGCAATAATCGAGTGCCATCAATTGTTTCCCAAGAGCTGGCCCTTGCCTATTCTCAGTCCTTCTTGAAATGAGGGGACAATTTCTTGCCAAGTGATTTCCACAACACAAGAAGCACTGAATTAGCCCCTTAAAGGCACCTCCCATAAACTACTTCTTCTTGGCCCTAGGTTTCCACTTGCTTCTTGTATCCTTACTTTTTTGTTGAGAGCCTTGGTTCCTTGGAGGACCACCCATCGGACGACTGCCTGGCTGAACTGATTTCAAGGTATTTCCACCTTTGATAGATCCTGTATCTGTTCTCTGAGAGTGGGAGGATGTGCCATGCTTACCCTTCCAAGGCTTGCCCTTATCTGGCTTCATTACCTTGAAGTCCAGAAAGGTGTCAGCAGCCGCAATAGCCTCCGTGAGGGAGTCAATGCCTCTTCGACGCAACTCCATCTACGCCCATGGTTCTAGCCCATTTACGAACTTGAAGAAATGATCCTGATCTCCCATATCGGGAATCAACAACATGAGTTCTTGGAAGCTATTAATATAGTCTTTAAGCTTCCCTGAATGTTTTAGGATCTCCAACTTGGTTCTAGTGATCCATTCAGAGTTCCCAGGATGGAACAGTTTGATCAATGCAGCCTTAAAGTTTTCCCATGTCTCGATCTTTTCTGTCGTGGTGCCCTTTTCTTGGGCACAAAGGAGACTAAGCCACCATATCTTAGCACTTCCTATGAGAAATTATGATGTTGTGGAGACCTTTTGGGTTGCAGGAACACCCCTAGTATTTAGGTACATCTCCGCATCATGGAGGAAGGCATCGATTTTAGCATCATTTCTCTCACCATCATAAGAACGTGGTTCTCTAACTTTGATACAGGCTGTCACTACTGGCTCATCTGCCAAGCGTCCTGCTAAGGAGGATTTCAGGATGGCGTTTTCAATTTTCAAATCAAATAGTTCCTAATTTACCCCCACCAGGGCATCCTCCAAAACTTTCACTCAACCAACTAGGTTCTCAACCAAGGATGCTTTTGTTTGTGCCTCTTCCAAAGATCCGAATAGATCCTTGTAGCGGTTGATCATGCGATCCAAAAGACCTTCCAATATCGAAACCTTAGCCTCTACCAATTTCACCCTATCCTTGGAGTGAAGATCCATATTTTCTTATGGCAAGTTAACATCTTTAAGAATGTGATGGATCACATCCACATTTTCTGGACTAGGATAGGCTAAGGCCTCATCAATTTCCTTGACATGATCCCATAATGTTTGAAACTTAGTCTCATCTTGACCAAGTTCTATCTAGGCCTCAATTTCTAGATTTTCTTGAACATCAGCCATGTCACTCGGTCCACCAGGCTTCATATTTGTCAAACAAAGAGCTTTAGCACAAGGCCACCCTCAAGGGGAGAGTGGTTAGCAGAAGTTGAAAATGGAGACCTCACAAACCACAAACCCTCGAACCCACTTAGCGAGAAATTTTTGCCAATAACTAAAACTATGAGGCTCTAATACCATCTATAACAATGTTGTCCCTAAGCATGTTGTTTGGCACTTGAAGAGTTTCCCAAGCAGATTCTGAATTGGGACAAAACTCAAGAGGAATATGCCTCAACAATCAACAATCCTAAAACACATGCCAACAAACAATGTGTTAATGTTAGCATGTCTCCTGAGCGGTGTTTCATAAACAATATTTGCGATACGCTAACAAGCTAGATAGCACTCCCTTGCTCCACTCATGTGGACACCATGGGGACTACTAGTTGAACCCTCCAGATTCATCACCTCGTGATGGTAGTTGGTGCCATGCTCCAAGGAGCACACGCAACATCCCATAGCACGTCCCATGACACACCCAATAAAAACACCCCAACACAGAGTTGAACTATGCAACCCTCCCAGGCAAGGTCCTACCGAGTGGGGTAATGAGGTAGGTCATAGCCTACTCTTACTAATGCATGAAACTACCATGCCAATATGGTTCCGAAGACATAAGGAGCGGAGGACCCCTTGTGACTCCATGGCCCCTGAACCATGGGGGAGGCAGCAGGCGACCACCAACCCTGCTACCTCTCTCATAGATAAGGTGTTTTTTAAATTTTCATTTAAGATGAGGCAAGTTCATTCGTTGGTTGGTTGTTGGGTGGTTTGGAATCCATTGCAGGCTCTCAGAAATTTCAATGTTCCCTGTTGCAATGCAGAAAAGCATCAGAAAAATCATTGAAACTTCCTTGGTAGAATTGGAAATGTTGGAATTTTCCTTTGCTGTGCATGACCTGATCATTTGTTTACTTTGACGTTAACGCATAGAGAAAACACATGATTTTTCTTCATTTCCTTTGCTAATAAATAAATACACAACTCTATTTGCAAGTATCATCATTCAACCAAAGCCACAGCAGAAAGCAACCTTGTTAGTCTTGAATCATAATGAACACTCTTGTTCTGCAATTGTTGTTTGTTTACTATGTATTTGTGTATTATGTCTGCCCTGTTTCATGTGGAAGGCCTACTTTTGCTAACACTCATCACCACTATCATTATCATCAGCAGCAACAACAACAATGCATGGAATTGTAGGTAATGTTAGCAAGTGATGTTAATGCTAACACTAATCTCACTAGCATCACCTAGTAGAAACACCTCATTTCAAGCCTTTAAAAGCTACTAAAAGTGCCTAAATTGATGTCTATCCTTTGGAGCATCATCTAAGTCAACTACAAGAAGCTTGTATAAGCTAGAAATGCCATTAGGAATAGTATTTTTTAAAGATCTTTCTATCAATGATGCTAGATGCTAATTCTAACACTGGCTTCAATGTTATTGGAGCATCAATGAGACTTTTTACCCTCATTTCAACCTCTTGGAGTCATTGTATATGTTGGCATTGATGCCCACCATCATGGGGATGATTAGGGCTAAACATTGGAAGCTTTTTGAAACCTAAAATAATGCTAAAGAGGATGATTTTATTGGTATTTGTGTAGGTAGTACTAGCACCAATATCACCTAGGTAAAACACCTCATTTTGAGCCTCCAAAAGCTCCAAAATTTCCAAAATTTATGCCTATTACTTTGGAGATGATTAGGAGCTATCATCAAGAGCTTATAAAAGCCTAAAATGCTATTGGTGAAGGCTAACACTACGATCAGCTTGCCTTGGAAGTACGGAACCTTAGTGTTGAAAGAAGATTGACAATATTACACTTACAACTACTTAGTCTACTAGAACACCAAAAAAGTGGATACAACATGTTGCTCTTTATCTTTTAGTGCAAACCCTCCATTTTTTGAAGCCTTGCATTATTTTTCTTTAGTCTTTAGTGATTTGTGCTAGATTTTTTTTTCTTCACTTTCTTATATTTTCTCATTTGCATCTTGAATGTGATTTTCCCCTCTTTTTCCTTTTAATATTGTGATTACTTTCTTTGAATTTTAAAAATCAAGTTTTCTTCCTTTACTCTTTGAACTTTGAATTTCATAACTTTCCTTTTCAATGAATTTTACCTAATTATGATATTTTTCTTAAAGATAATCCCACATTTTCTTGCTCATTTCAAGGTTAATAATCATGCTTTTAACTTCAAAACAAATATAATTACAAATTATGCCCTTTGTCAGTTCATCCTTATTTGCAACTTTCTAAAACTTCTTCTTCATGTTCCTACTTCCTAGTTTTGAAATGAATTTTTCTACAATATTTCATACATTATTGTACTCTAAAAATATCATACTCATAATTGTTCATAATTCAAAGAAATAAATGCCATAAGAAATTTTTGGACATGTTGGAACACTTTTCAACTTGTTATGATATTGCAAAGATATGACCATATGCTTTGGTACCACCTTTTTGTTGTAAGAAATTTGAAAAGAATTTTTTTTATTTTTTTTATTTTCTAGCAACCTAGTCTATGGGATGATGTAGGAGGTTTGGCTATAAAATACTAGAATTTTTCCTAATTTTCAAATTTTGATCTTTATAATCCAAATGAGTTTTAGTTTGATCTTGAGATTATTGAAAAGATTGTTCTATAATCTATAAGTTTGTAAAATTTTAGAACATTTGGAATTTATGTGATGATTCAAATTTGGCTTGCAAAAGTAGTTTTACATAAAATTGTTTAGTCTCCAGAATAAAAATTGATGATTTGCAAGATGAGTATATTTATGAAGAAGAGACTAAGGGATGCTTGTTTTGCACAATGCACAATTGATTACTCTCCTACTAACTGATGCCTCTTCACCTTTACACAGCCTTCTTATATAAGAAGAAGGAGGAGAATCATCCTAGTGGATGATGACTCATAATCCACTATCATAGTGGATGCTTACACACAAAGCACTAGCACTAACCCCTAGAAGATAACATAAGAATCTTATTTAAGGATATGGCTGATAGTATGGTCGACACCTTTTATAGTACAATATGACTTTACTTTATCAATATGGTCGACAAATTTTTACATGTCCTTGCTTTATAATTTAGGATCATATACCTTTGACGAAGGGGGAGATTCTGGTTCTCCAAGGAGATATTCAACTACTTCTCAGGCTCCATGTCGATAATGATGCTAGATCCTTGAATCAAGACTCTAAATGTTGATAGTTTGAGATGGCATGTTATATTGCTAATAACATGTAATGATATCATGAACATTACTGCTGGACCTGTCTTGATAGAAGGCTTCTTCCCATGGTTGATTCCAATTAGCTTTTTTCTTGATAAGAGTAGTTAATAAATAGTATAAAGATGTACCATATTCTGCAAAACTCATCTGCTAGCATGGTAATTTCCATAATATACATAGTCTCCATGGTACTCATTTCTTTGTTGGAAGAGATGCCAAGGATAGGAATCAAGATAGGTTTGAGGAGCATGACCAAATTTTCCCCACCATGTCCAAAACATTTCATCAAGATAGAAACCACCCAAAGGATTAATATCAATTTTGAAAACATGGTAAGGGCTTGGTTAGTAATATGTCCAATGTAAGAGGTGGAAAGGTGTATGATAGTTGAATTTGAGTTGGCACATCTCCACAAAAGTGAAAGTAGGGATTTGAGGAAAACCCTGAAGGCATGGAACTAGGATTTTTATTTTTATTTTTGAATATGGAGCCTGATCTGTCAAAATCCTAAGAAAACCATAGAAGGTATCCATGTGAGATGTCCTGAACTATTCTTGTTCTAATACTGACATAAAAGATTCTCTAAAACTGCAAAATCGAATAACCTGGGACAATTTAAGAACCCATTCTTCTATTTCTAAAATATCTGCAATAGAAGAATATAATGTATTTAGTAGTATCATACATATTTAATCAGAAATTTGAAATTATTTAGTTAAAAAAATATGCTAAAGTATTTTTCTTATCATCTATGTATTTGGTAGTAAAATCAAAGTTTGTAAGGTATAATGCCCATTGGATTAGACAAGTGTGAGCTACCTTGGTTAGGGTTTTAGTGCTAAGATATTTGTCAAAATGTTTTAAATCACTTCAAATAATACAATGCGTATTCTGGAGAAATAATCTAAATTTCTCTATACCTTTTACTATAGCCAAGAGCTCTTTATGGATACTATGGTAATTTTGCTAGGATTCATTGAATTTTCCTAAAGCATACATGTAGATTCTTACCATGTTCTCCTTTTCTTCTTTTAGGACTGCACCCCAAAACTCATACGATGTGTCTATTTCTATAAGTCTTCCATCTAAGGGAAGTTAGAAGTTTGGTAGATTAATACATTGTTGTTTAAAATGTGAGATAGTTTGTATATGTTCTAAAGACCATGGGAGCAGATTCAAGCCTAGGTGCTCATTTAAAAGTTTTCTTTCTCAAGCAAGATGCTTATAAAAAGCTAAAACATAATTAATACATCCTAAAAATCATTGAAGCTAAGTCTTATCTTTTTGTTAGGGAAATTTTTTATAAACTCCAGTATGTGGTTTGTAAGGCTATGATTCCTTAGATAATTTACAGTCCTAGAAATTCAATGCTATCTTTTTCTATTTGCATTTTTGTAGGTGATAGTACTAATCTATTCTCATCAATGACCTTTTGAAAAACTTTGAAGTGTCCTAGGTGTTGTTGAGGGATTTTACTCATTACCAGAATGTCTTCGATATATACCATTATGAAGGGATACTATCCAAAGATTTCATCCATACATCATTGGAAAATCGATGGTGATGTTTTGATTCCAAATGGTAAGACAATTCATTCATAAAGACACTTGAAACAATGAAGGTTGATTTTCATCTATCCTATGTATTGACCTGTATCTACCAGAAACCATATTTTAGATCAAATTTTGAGTATACATTAGTATGTAGCAATCTTTGGAAGAGGTCGTCTTTGTTTGGTATTGGATGTTGGACTGACTTAATTAAATAATTAAGAGGCTTAAAATTGATGAAAAGTCTCATTTTCCCTCATACTTCTTCGACTCATTTGTTGACATAGAATGTTGCATAGGAAAACATGCTAGTGCTAGGTTGTATTAATTTTTTGTCTAGTAATGTTTGGATTTCCCTTTTTCATTCCTTCTTTAAAGATGGAGGCATCCCTATATCATGTTCTTTTGATTTTATTTTGATATTATCTTTTAACTGAATACTGCACTAATGCTTTTTTTTTTGTTCCCGAAGATAGTGGGATCCTCGTTAGCTAATTCTAGTAGACATACTTGTATTTGTCCGAATTGGTCTTTGAGCTTTTCTACATTGTTAACTACCCATTGTGTTTTTCCAATCTTAGGTTCTATGTCTTTTTGGAACCTATTTTTATAAGAGTTTTGTCTATAAAATTTACTGTTCCCTCATAGAATATAACTTCTACCTATCATGTAATGTTCTAATGCTTCTAAATTATTAGTGCCTATTAAGATATCATAAGATCTTATATCATAGTGGCAATCCTCTAATTTAATAATTTGGCCCTCATGATTTTTTATAAGGATTGTGGCCTTGAATTCCATAGGTGCCTTTTGGGTATTGAAGGTGACTTATGTTTTTTCTTTTCTTTCCCAAAATTGGAATGGGATTATGTTGTATTTGGCTAATGAGATAATGCTTAAAACCATCTAGTTTTATTATAAATGTACAAATACTATTGTTATTGACCATATTAACAAGCATAGTTTGCGATTCTTCCTGATATTGTTGCCTTTGGAAGCTTTCTTGTTTTTTTTTCTAATTCGACAACTTCATCAAATGCACATTCTATGAATCTTCTTAACTGAGAGATCCATTGTGTTCTCAATAGGGATTCATCTAATAATGGAACTTTAGTAGGATTCTTCTCATGCTCACTACTTGATTCTTCTCATGCTCTGTAGGCTCTAATGCTGGTTATGTTCATGATACTTGAACCATTATTCTTCAATAAAATACCTTTGCTCCTCTATCTGTTTAATCTTGTCCTTTATTTTCTTTTTAATAACACAATTTTATTTATGTCATCTATGAATTTTTTAGCTAATTAGCTTTCTAACTTATGTAGTTGTTGTTTTATGATATTGTAGGTGTGATCTCTTTCTACGAGATCAATTAAGCTAGTATCAAAAGAATTTTCTTCTTCTGGTTCTATAGGTTTTGAAAGAGTGCTAAATAGTGATGATCTTAGAGAATGAGATCTTTACATGTCTATGTGCCTAAAAGGGTGTTGATTGTCTCTACAATTCATATGGAAATAGATTACATTAGAGTCACTATCATCATCTCCTCTCCCCCCATTAGAAAAGAGGGTTTTGGATCACTAATAGTATAATCAGAGTATTCATCGAATTCAATGTAAATATCTTCAGGTCCAAATTCTATTGTTGGATCCAATGTAAAATCATAATATTACTCAGACAAATTATAATGTTCAATAAAATCTACCTGTCTGGAATATTCATCTTTCTAAGGACAATTATGAGCAAAGTGGTTATGTTGACATAGAAAACATTTAATGTTTCCTTTTGGAAGCTTTTGCTTTCTCTATTTGAAAATTCCTCTAAAAGGACGAGAATGTTATGCCAAAGGTTTTCATTCCCAAGCCTATCATTTTCTAAAAGATTGTTTGGGTTTATAAGATCTATTTTTTTATTTTGAACAATAAGAAATCTTTTCCTTGGTACTCCATTTTTGAGACTTCCACTGGTCTTTAAGACAAATACTTTTAGAAAATGGTTTACCTAATTTATAATTATTTTGTTTCATAACTAATTCGGTAGTAATATCATGACATAGTTCTCAGTTGACATCTTCGATAAATTATTTTATGTACCTAAAACTCATGTCATCTAGAGTCCTATTTCTGCATTTTATTTCTTATTGGTATTTTTCATTAAAGGATGAAGGTAGAGCTCCTAAAAGATGTTCTTTAGTAGCTTTATCATGTGGTAATTTATCCCTATAATACCAATCTTTCATCTAATCTAGGAGAGGATGGATATCTAGTATTCTAGTTAACCTAGTTGCAAAATACATCTCTCTACATAAATCTATATAATTATCTTTATTTCCTAGGAATTCCTTTGTAATAGTATTAATAAACAAGATGGACGGTCCTAATAGTAACTTCCATTTTATATCTATGTCAATTTGGTTCCACCATCTATGCAAGTTACCTACAAAGTTAAATACGTAGTTTTGTATGGCATGCTTTACTGTCCTTTTATCAAGAATAACTTACCTATCGATAAATCCTATGATTTTGTTGATGACAACTTGTCTTTTAGCAAATGAGCATTTATCCATACTAAATTTAGGATCATGATCACTAAGTAATCTTTTTGAGATCCACTAATATTCTTCTAGTGCTTGTGTATATATTTCAAGATTTTTTACTATGTTTTCCTCCTCCAAATCTAATTGGGTTTTATTGTCGTCTAAGTCAACTACCATGGAGATTCTGCATTTGTATTAATCCTATATTTCCCTTTCTATTCTTTAGTATACCCTAGTTTTTAAGTTTGTGAACTTGGAGAATCTACATTTGTTTTGTAATTAGATACATCGTATGTAGGGTTAGGGGAAGATCCTGAAGTAGTTTCTTTTGGAACCCATTGCTTTTCTAATTTTCTAATTTTTTGTGTTATTTTTTCCATTTTTACATGTGTTTTTGGAGAAATTTTGATGACTTGTATACATTTCTCTTATGACAATCCTAAGTCTACTATTAGCTCAATTTTGGAGTCTAATTATATTAACTGGGGGATCTATGGATAGTTTTTGGAAAAGCTAATGAGCTTGTTCTATTTTTGGTTTGAATTCTTCAATAGTAGAGGTGTTTACTTTAAGAATTTTTTCTTCAATGTTCATCCCAATTTTCAAAATACTCACACTCAACACAATGATATTGATGATCATACTTAACTATAGCTGTGTGAGGACACGAGTCTAATTTTTTGGATTTAGATCCAGAAGGCTCTTCTAGTGGAAGATTTGTTTTAGAAGTGTTTATTTCTCTTTGGACTTATTTTCCCTTATCTTACATATTATGGGTTTCTAGAATTTCTAAAATCTCTACTTTAGGAGTCTGTTGTGGTGGTTTACCTAAAATTTTGTTCACATCATAAGTAATATTTAATTCTTTGAAGATACATCTTAATCTAGCTTCAAAGTCTTTTTTAGGAAGTACGAAAGGCTTAGGTAAAGCAAACAATCTATGTGCAGGTAGTAGATCAAAAGGATTTCTAATCAATGGAAGAATCTTCATTTTGTGGCTTGATTCACCATGTTCATGAGAACAGAATGGATTGGTCTTTGTAAACTTGGGAGTTTTGAGACTAACCTTGTAGAGTCTTCTTCCTAGATTATCTATAGATCTTTTAGGACATATGTGATCATATAATTCCTCTAGGATGTCATCTAACTAAGAGTAAAGTGTATGGATTCGAAGATGTTTGATGTTTTGGATAGATCTATACTAAATATTAGAGGTACCACAAGATACAAACTATTCTCCAAAGGGTAGCAATGTTTTAATACTCACACTCTAGAATAACTTAAATACTAGTCTAGTTCCTATTATGGCATATATGCTACCATGCTTCATATCTAGAGGTATATATGCAATAATCATAAGACTATTAAATAAATTATGATCCTTGAGAGAAAGAGTGAAGTTTGGCAAGGTAATTACCAAAGCATAGGATTCCAGACAACCTTTTGCTTATGTGATTATGTCATCATTGAAATTCTTAAATCGGTGATCTACTAGGACAATCCAGTAGAGATTCTTAAGATAGTAGTTAAAATGTGAATGGATATGCACATTAAGTTTAGCAACATGAACATAATTATACCCTAATGCAATCCATTTCCTTACTTTCCCTAGAGAGAAAAATGAAATGGCTACAAGACGCAACCCAGATCCACTAATTTCTAATTTGCACTCAAAAAATGCATAGAGGATAAAGATTCTAATAGAGTTAAGCATCACAAACAATAAATATCTTATTGTTTGGGAATAGGTGGCATTGTCAAACAAGATGAAGTACTACAAAATTTAGATAAGTGACGTGTATATGGATTAGAGGAACTTGATAAAGGTTGATTATCTATTGTCATGCTTGTTCACACTATGTCAATATACTATGACAAGTTATGCATATTACTCTCACTTGTCTATCAACCTTCACTACATACCTTATGCCTTGCATGGCCCCCACACTCTTGCTACGACACAAACTTGGCTCTGATACCAACTATGACATATGTAAATACTTGGTAAGAAGCTATTTCAACAATCTACATATTTGAAAATTTTGAACTTAATTTAAGTAGTTTTGAAGGTTAAAATTCATTGCACAAAACTAGTCCCAAATGTGATTGTTCAACTTCCTAAAAATATAATGAATATTAATGCTACTCAAAAATATTGAGTAAATGATTCAATGTAAATATGGAATTGAAGCTCAAATGATTTGAAGATAAAATATAATGATAATGAACAATGAATTTTGAATAGATTGATGATTTCTAAACAACTGGAATGATGAATTGATGAAATATTGAATGTTGGTGATGAATTTGATGAATAATGATAAAGGATAAAAATGTTATTACTAGTGTATAACACAAGATAATTTCTGTTGCTAGAGTTGCACTTTAGGAAATAAAGCCTTGTATCATTTCTTCATCAAGTGAAGGAAGAAGATAAAATTAATTATGAAGTATAATTTATGAATTAATGGGTAGTTATACATTTTTACATCTTTAATTCATCATTTGCTTCAAATTTTATTCATTATTTTCAATCAGGATTGACTCTTCATTATCCCCTAGCATAAGCCCAATGATTCTCTATAATTGTAAAAGTCATATGAAGATGTAATGCTTTTCAAAATTTGTGAATAAAGACTATGATGAAATTTTTCCAACTCTCATCCCTTCCATGTTCTTTCATCTTCTCTCATTCAAGTTAATCAAACTTGACTTTTTAAAATTCTTATTAATGTACTCATTGATCATTAACATTTATCAATTATAACAAGCATTCATAAAGATTAGCATTACTCAATCTAGATATACAACACTCAATAGACCAATAGTTATTGACATTTTTTACTTTGCTATTTTTTCTTAAATTCAATTCAAGATTTTTTGAATCATTATCCTAGATCGAATAGCTATTTCAAGAAACATAAGTAATCAAATTTACATTAAGATTCTATTTCAAAATTTCTCAAAATTTAAGGCTTTCTACTCACCATAACCTAACCACAACTCCTATTATTCTTATAGTTCATACCACAACTCATAGTTAGCTTGTGATCTTCCTAGAATTAGACCATAAGGTCATCACTACTCATGGTTATTAAATTCATCAAACTCAATCAACCATGAGTCAACAATAATCCATAGTGATTAATCATGATTTGTGGATTTTTTGAAAGTTTATGGCAAATTCATTATGACTTGTGTTCTACTCATGGGATAATCATGGTATCCTTAGTTTGAACTTTTTTCCTTATTTTTAAGGACCATAAGTGGTGGTTACCTCATGATATTCTTACCATGACTTGTTCTATAAAACCATGACTCATGGACTTCACAAAATTCATACCATAACTCATGGTTAACCCATGGTAATCTCAATTTTAAATATTTTCTTAGATTTGAAGTTCAAATTGCAAAAACATCAATTTTCTTGACCACAACTATCATCTTTATCATTTACAAAAAATAATGTAGAAAATTTCATAATTAAATCAATCTTCGTAGTTGATGATCAAATATGACATAATGTCTGTATATTTATAGGCATTTGATTGAGCCATGATAGTCATGGTTGGAAGAAGTCTTTTTCCATGAAAACAAGGCTAAAATTTAAAAAGACATGAGAGATTGAGGTTTTTCATCAATTACATCCATCCATCAATCATTTAATAAAATAGAAAATAAATATATTTTGTCCTTGTCCTTATGTTACAAAATTTCTAACTTGCCTTCTCTTCATGTCTTATCTTTCTTTGTCTTCATGCTGCTATTTAATCTTGCTACATTTCCATAGTTAAATATGGTTTTCAATGTCTTTGAATTTTGGTTTATTCAATTCATTATTTTTTCTAATTTTTTTATTATTCTTTCACTCAACAAGCTTGGAAATGGTGTTTTTCAGTTCCTAGATTTCAAAAGGTGTAGAATTCTTCTACGTAGGCCGTTTGTGAAAGGATCATAAATAATAGCTGATGAGTGGCAAGGTACCCCTACACTCAACCATACGAATACAAGTGTTACACGCATGATCCAGTCGAACTCCGTAGACTAAGTGCCTACACGCCTTATGGAACACTTAAGGTTAATCATTCGTTGTCTTCCCATACTTGTAGTTGTCATGGTTGTATGGTTAAGTCTGAGGTATGTGATTTTTATAGTTTTTATGGTTTATCTCCTATGCTAACAAGGTGAAGGGTGAAGAGGTTAATTAACTAACTTTAACTAACTAACTAAGCCTTAACTAACCTAGCATCAACATCCGTTCCCACTTACCGTTCACACCCTGAACCAATGCAACCTTGGTTACCAAATGCTATTCATTACTAGGATCACCAAGTGTAACGCATGTGCTTGAAGCAGTCGTACTGAAGCACTTAACTACAAGAGAAGGGTTGAGAGAGGTTTAATTAACTAATAAAGCAATTAAATGATAAACAATAAATAACAATAAGTAAAATCCTATTTAGTCTATTCCATGCACTACAAGGTTTATCCAAGAATTTCGTCTTTATTGTTGTACACAAACTTGTGTTTAGGTACAATATTTGCTCGAATAAAGATCTGTTCACTTTGGAGTTCCTACTGTGGGCACATGGAAATTATTCTATCTCTAGAGAGGTAAAACTGCCAGAGTTTCACTACGGTCTAGGCCTAGAATGAGAAACTAGGGAGTGTTACCTCTTATTTATAGAACTGGCAGTGGACCACGATATCGCGTAAGCAATATCACGGGGGACGATGCAATATCGCAGAGTATGCGATATCACAGCCCATGCGATATCGCATCCCATCATACCCCCATGATTGAATGAAAACTTGTCCTTGAGTTTCTTACAAAATATTGGGAAGGTATGGGATTATTGACTCAAATGGAACTAATTGTGAATGGGATGACATGTGAACGAATCATCATTACAAGACAAGACAAAATGGTGTTCACGACAACAAGAGTGAACACTTTATACATTTGACATCAGGCCTTAGTTGGTGGCTAAGAAAGAGAGAGAGAGAAAGAAGTGTTGCTGCTGCCAACGCCAAGATTGTGGCTTTTGTTGTCCATCCATAAGCGCTTCATCAATTTCATTCCTTGCATAGTTGCTTCAGCACTGATCCATTCCAAGTGTTCGTTTCAAATCCATTCCATTGTTGCATGATTTCCATCTACACAAACAACACAATCTTATATTAGCAAGGGTAAATGAATCATAATACAATTGATACCTTGCTTTGGTGAAAGGTCCATTGGCTGAGTTGTGGTATGGCTGATACAGATCTAAAGATATATTAATGACGACTACCGAAGGTATAGGGGTTAGGAGAAAATTGAAAAAATTTGGGTCTGGACCCCCATGACTAAGAGCGAATCTCTGGTAGCGATAGAATGGAGAAGAAAAAAGAACAAGAAAGATGGAGAAAAAGAGAAACTATAACATCAATGAAATGGATGTCAAGATGGAAATGAACAAAATAGTAGTGATTGCAACAATGTTAAGGGAAATAATTTAACTGGTGCACCAAATAGGAATGTTAGTGGGTCCTCCCCAAAGTAGCCTCATGCCCTTAATGCCCTAACAATCCTTCATTCAAAGGGTCTGTAGGCTCTAGGAATGTCATTTGGAACAAGAGTTAAATTCTTAACCACAATAATTTACCTAAAAGAAAACAATGCATCAACCAAAATATACACTAATGATACAACCTGCAATGAGGTGAACAATGGAGAGAACGATGGAGAGAATTGAATGGAATGGAATCCCAAGAATAAGGTGGTGTACAACCCCTTATGTGTTGAATGATTAATGTGACTTAGTAGATCCCATTCTAAGTTCATCCTCAAACAAACCATAGCCAGTGACTTCGCATCAATGCATTCGACCAATCCATCCTCTTGAAGTAACAAGAATGCCTTCACCAAAGAGCCACCACCATTCTGACGAAACAAAGGAGGAGAGAATGGGAAGTGAGAAGGGCCTTAGTTAGAGGGAACATGTTTATTTGAGTTCCATAACTAGTGCTTGTAGCCCAAGTGATTATTCTGTCTAAGGGATGTGCTTTGAATTCTCACTTTCTCTTCTTCTTCTTTTTGTTGTTTTATGTGTTTATGTGTGAGAACCACACCATGCAAAGACTTTGTTATTTTTATCTGCTTAGCTTTCCAATAAGTGGGTAATGTCAAAATGGTAAGAGAACTCAAGAAGAAAAACATCCAAGCACCCAAGAGAATGGCCAACACAAAAGCATCAAGTTCCCTTGAAGTTACACCCTTTTCAATCCTTGAGTCCTTCCTTAGTTTGAGAAATGCCTAGTCACCAATTCGTTAGAGTTTTAATTTAGAAAGGGACTATACATTTCCAAGCCAAGAGAGACCATAGAAACTTGTGGATGAATGGATGAAGTGGACTCATTGCTTATCATATCGAAAGAGACATACCTTAGTATCAACAACGTAACTTAAAGGTAAAAATCAAATATTAGCAATCTGTGGAAAATAGTTCATACCATCGTTAAGAACACTTATTGGGTGACAAAGTTACAAGATGGATAAAACACGCACACACACTCATACACAAAGAAATGAAAAAGAATAACGATGTTGTAAAACAAAAACAAGAAAAGTTAAAGAAATTTATAAAACAAAAATGGGCAAAACAAAAATGTGTAAAATAAAAATGTGTAAAACAAAAATATATAAAAAAATGTGTAAAACAAAAACGTGTAAAACAAAAATGTGTAAAAAAAATATGTAAAAAAAAAACTTAAAAGAACTGAGGGCCCCAATTGATTAGCATAGGTGGCCATCTCCCCCATGACTGAATGGAAAGGGAGAGATCTAAATAGCGAGCGGGGTTGGCCATTATCAGAGGTGTAATTTGCACTGGTTGTTCTTGGTTCACGGAAGGGTTTTATTTGTTGCACATTGACCAGTAACCTCTTATCCGGGCTTTCAAGCTTGTATATTGTCATGGATCCTGAGGGAAAGGTCGTATGAATAATATAAGGTCCTTCCCACAATGTTTGAAATTTCATATGTTGTGGTACATGCGTGGAGTTTTAGTAAAGGACCTTGTCTCTTGGTTGGTACTTAACCCTTCGAATTCTTAAGTCATGACATAGTTTATTATGTGCCTTGTGCAACTCATTTGATGACAGAGCAACTAATTTATTCTCATCTAGCACATTTAGAGTTGCAAATCTTTGTTTTTGTGCTATGTCGATGTCAAGGTGAAGGTCACAATCCATGGATAGTGTACGGAGCTTAGTCTGTATAAGGAGCTTTGGCAGTTTTCTGTAAACTAACTCATAGGGAGAGTAGCCTGTAGGAGAGAATCATTCAGTTTCATACTCCAATCTCTCCTAAATTGCATAATTATTCTTGTTAATATTCTTGTAATCTCCTGATTAGTAACCTCGGCTTGGCCATTAGCTTAGGGGTGGTAAGATGTGGTCAATTTATGTTCAACCCCTAAGCGTTGCATCAATTTGCGAAAGGTTGCACCTGTAAAATGTGTTCCATTATTAGAGATGAGTGCACGCGGCACACCAAACTAGTTTACGATTTGTTGTTGCACAAATCGTGCAGTCGTAGACGATGTGCAGTCTGTTACAGTAGCTGCTTTAGCCCATTTGGTTAAATAGTCAACAGCAACAATGATATAAGCTTTCCCATTGGATGTCGGTGTAATGGGCCCCATAAAATCTATTCCCCAAATGTCTAAGGGTTCCAAAGGTTGAATCCATTGTTGCGGACCCTCCATTCTATAGTCATTCCACCATCACATTGACAACATTCATAGGATTGGGAAAATTGATGGACATCTCGAAATAGCATTGGCCAGTAATATCCTGCAAGCAGGATCTTAATGGTCATTCGTCTCCCTGCATAGTGGCCCCCACAAGGACCCTCATGAGCATCCTGGAGAACTCTTAATTGATCCTCATCAGGCACATACCATCAAACCAAGCCATCAGGATAGACTTTATAGAGTTGTCCCTTTATTTTCATGAAGTACTTGGTTTTGTGAAGAAACTGTTGTTTCTTCCTAAAGTCCAACCCCTGTGGTGTTTGTTGGGAAAGGAGATAAGTAAGAATGATACTATACCAATTTATTCCCATGGGTTGATTATTCACTACACCAACAAAGAGGGTTTCATTAGGAAAATGATCAAAGATAGCATATTCGTCCTCTTTGTTGTCCCAGCGCAATCGAGATAAGTGATCAAAGACAGCATATTCGGTCTACTATTGTTAAATCGAACTCTTGAAGGATTATCAACCAACGTATGATATGTGGGCTAACTATTGGCTTGTTCATGAGGAACCTAATTTCACTATGATCTGTATGGATGTATACTTTGTAGCCCAATACACAGTTCCTAAATTTGTCCAGTGTAAACACTACAACCATTAATTCCTTTTTCGTAGTTGTGTAGTTGAGTTGTGCACCAGTGATACTTTTGCTTGCACAGTGGATGTAATAAGGACATTTTTGTTCATCTAACTGTGTTAGTACAGCTCCTAAGGAATAATAAGATGCATCGGTCATTATATGAAATGGCCTAGACTAGTTGGGGCTTGTAGAATAGGAGTTTCCACAAGCTTTTGTTTTAGAGTTTGGAATGCTCTTTCACATTCCCTGGTCCATTCAAAGGGTGCATCTTTTTTCGTTAATTCTACCAATGGTTTGGCAATCTTGGAGAAGTTCTCAATGAATCTCCTATAGTAGCCAGTGTGTCCAAGGAATGATCAGATGTCTTTGACCATTTCTGGTTATTGAGTAATTCCTTGAATAACCTTAACTTTTTCCAGGTTCACCTCTATTCCTGATTGTGAAATTTTATGTCCCCATACTATGCCCTCTTGAACCATTAAATGGCTTTTCTACCAATTGAGCTTTAGGTTGGTTTCAACGCATCATTTCAGTACTTGCTCTAACCAGTCCAGGGCTTGATCAAAGCTTGTCCCATAAGTGGAGAAGTCATCCATAAATACTTCTACTCCATTACCTATTTGTTGTTGAAATATGCTTAGAACTAATCGTTGGAAAGTGGCAGGGGCATTGCACAAGCCAAATGACATTTTTTTATATGCAAATGTTCCCCAAGGATTGGTGAATGTTGTTTTGGCTTGGTCTTCTGGTGCGATTCGTATTTGGTTATACCCACTATAACCATCCAGAAAACTGTAGTAGCGATGCCCTGCTATAGTGTCTAAGACTTGGTCAACAAATGGTAATGGAAGTGATCCTTGAATGTTGCCATATTTAATAGCCTAAAATCTATACATACCCTCCATTTTCCTTCTTTTTTCAGTACGATTACTAGAGGAATAACCCATTTGCTATCAGCAATGAGATAAATGAACCCATCCTTGAGAAGTTGCTCTATTTCTTCTTTCACTATTTGTTTCAACTTCGGGTTCAATCGCCTCTACGATTATTTTTAAGGCTTCATGAAGGGGTCCGTGTAAATCCTATGCTAGCATATCCTAGGATCTATTCTAGTTAATTTAGGGTATGACCAAGCAAAGGCTATTGACCATTTATTTATCACTTCAGCAAACTCTCTTTTTGCTTGGGAGCAAGCTTTGCATTGATGATTACCAATTTTCCATTTTTAAGAGTCATGTATTCTAGACCGGTGGGCAAAAATTTTAAATCTAGGGGCTCTTCCTAAAATTCCTCAAGAATCTCCAACTTTCCCTAGTTAATGTTTTCTGATTTAAGGGTTGGAAGTTGGCAACGAACTTGCTCAAGTGTTTTTGTGCTTTCAACATAAGCACTAGTTATCCCCTCAGTCAGTTTCATGCATGTTATCGAGTTGTTCTCCTTATCAGCCATCAGCCACTAGGTGTTTTCTTGTCATGTGGTTGCTGCATATAGCCAGTTCTATATATCAATTTCTTGTGCACACCGATTACATGCAGGCAATGTTAAACTTCGCATCACCCATGATTTCTGCATGTAATGACACCCTGTGTCACTATATGCGATGCATGGAACTTTCTTCTTCTCAATCTTTCCAAAAGTATTGTTCTTGGATATTTCTAGGGAAATATTGCAGATTCCTAGGTGTGCATCTATTGTACTCAGCCATGCCCTTCCCATTATTATTGGGAAGTCCCCTTTTTCATTGTTTATTTGGATCACCAGGAAATTAGCTAGGTATGACCAACCACCTACAGTCGTAACAATGTCCTCAACCTACCCCAAAGGAACAGTGATGGATTGGTTAGCTAGCTCTAAGTGATTATTGCTCTTCTTAAGTGGAGGTAGGTTCCAGGTTTTACACAATTCTTGTGAAATTAAGTTGACTCTGGAGCTTGAGTCAAGAAGAGCCTTATGAGGTTCATTCCCAATGACTTGGAGATAAATTAGGGGGCTTCCAGGATTAGAGAATTTCTTGGGAAGGTGCCCTACCTTAATCTAGTCGATAATAGTATGTGTTAACATAACCGTGTGCATTGGCCTCAATTTTTGGTTTGAAGGAGGTCTTGAAACCCTATTTGGTATGAAGGTGTTTAGATGTTCAACTTCTTGTGAGGGTGAGGGCTTGGTTGGGGTTTTGGATCTGAAGGAAGGCCTTTTTGGTGTAGGATTGTTAAGACCAATTGAGAATTGAGGATTGGAAGCCCTCGTGACATTGGGTTGTTGCTGTTGAGTGGGAAATACCTTTGGCATTGTTGGAGTGGTTGGTGGTGGAGCTACTGGCGTAAGAGATGCGGATAGATTCAGAGGATGACATGCATGCAGAGTGTCCCTTCTAGGAGGGGAAGTCTAAAAATACTCTTGAACTAGGTAGTGATGTTGTGGGGTTACGTGAACCATAGAGTCACTTGGAAAAACTAGCTGCTGCATGTAGTAGCCATACGGATCTAGTTGCTGGTAAGGGTATTTTTGCCTAGGTGGTGGCATTCCCCATGACTGTGGGTGTTGCCACTACTGGTGTTGCTCGATGGGTTGTGATGGAGTTCCACTTGGATAGTACATTAATGGTTGGTGGAACTATCTCGGGTTACCTTGGGGATAAGGTAACCTTCGGGTGCCTATCGTCTGTTAAGTCTCGAGTTGAGTGCATACACCCCAGACTCTTGTAGATGTGAGATGATTGGACAACATCCCTTAGGATGGTCATATTGGCAGATCTCACATCCACTGTTATTGTCTATGTTAGAATCCACAACCTCATCGGAGATAGTCATTTTCCCTTTACCCTTGTCACGTGCATGGCCTGCATCTCTCTTCTTTTTCTTATTATGGTCACTACTTCATTCTTCCTTAGATTCTTGTACGATTTTTAAGACAGTTTCAATTTTGCTATCTAAGGAGCTCCATATTTCATCTACCTTAGCCGATACTTCTGTTGTTAGCTTTTGAAGCAGCAAGGTTTTTCTATTCACCAACTCTTCGAGTGGTGACTCATCCTCCTCATCATAAAATCTCACTCCCTTCTTTCGAAGGGAGGGATCGCGGTTATATTCTTCCACACTCTCTCTTTTCCTTAGCTCCCCTTCTTCTTTGGCTACTTGCTCCAACAATGGGTGAATTTCATGGGATCTAAGTTCAGATAGTCTCCCTTGGGCATACGTCCCAAGGGTTCTCCTAGTCTCATGTCTTAGCCCGTCTACGAGGTGGCAAAGTTGGTCCCGTTGTGCATAACCATGGCCCTGGCAACGATGTAGAAATGCATAGTATCGGCCCATGGCAGCGTCCAAGGGTTCATGAGTACCTTGCTTTCATCCTTGGATCTGCTTATGCAAGTTAGACACTCTAGAGTACATTTGGTACTTATTGTTGAACAACTCTAACATCGTACTCCACCTCCTAATGGTTTCTAGCTCTAAGGACTAGTACCAACTCTCTACTTCCTTTATGAGTGTCCTAGTAAACAAATTTAATTTCTGCCACTCATTCTCTATGTTTTGCAAGGCACAGGCATCATGGAATGCCTGTAAATGATTTTGTGGATTAGCATTATATCCCCCTCAAACCATGGGATATTATTCATGTCTAAGCGCTTGATCTTGCTATCTTTTTGATGCGTTGTTGGTATTCTAACTACCTCCGTTATATCTAGCACACTTTAGGTTGCAAGTAGGGGCTCATCATGATCATCTCTTTCATAATGTCTATGATGTCTACGTTGTTCCCTACTTTCCCTTCTTTCATGTCCTTGTCCTCTCTCTTGACTCTCTCGTCGAGGTCTCTCATTTTTCCTACCTCTATCCTCACCGTTATGCTCTTGATGGCTACGCCCTAATGTGGAATGGTGTGATGAAGGGGAAGAAGAAGGAAAACCATCATCATGATGATATTTCTTACCTTCTCTTCTATGGCTATGGCCCCGATAGTGATGATGATCAAAATGTTCATCCTTGTCATATGTCTTTGTTCCCTCAGTGAACAGTTGACATTCATGGGGATTAGAACCAGGGTTGTGTATCATGGAGCATAGGTTCTGATACCCCACCTCCTCACCATTGTTAGGAGGGGGAACATCATTTGATAGAGAACCTTTTATAACTGGTTCACCATCTCCAATTTCTCTTAGGACGTGAAAGACCCCTTTGCCCTTCAACAATGTATGGTGGCTCTCTTTCCTCGAGTCCCTTAGATGTTTTGCTGTTGTGGGATGGTAATCCCTTATGTTATAATTTTCTGCAATGTATTCGGCGTATAATTCCATCATGCCTATTTGTGCAAGAGCACGAAGAAGCATGTTAGGGACTGCCCAATCTGGAGGTAACACTATGTTACCTTGCAAATCTCTCCAACGTAGCTATTCATCCTAATGGAGGATAAAAGTAAAATCTGGTATATACTCATTAGGATGGGTATATACCACTCAGTATTGTTGAGGAACTGGGGGATTTTGGTTATGTGTTTTAGATCATCGACTGTCTCTTGTATGATCCCTAGGTAGTGAATTGCTCTTGTTCGAAGAAGAATACATTGTTATTTATCGGTGTGCTATTTTACTATTGTTTAATTATTTTGTTTAATTAATCCTAAGGGTTCGTTAAGCTCCCAACAATGTGGATAATTTCCTATGTTCTACTTCGTGAACAAACACTTAGTCCCTGGCAACGACGCCAATGATGAGTGGCGAGGTACCCCTACACTCAACCATATGAATATGAGTGTTACACACGCGATCCAATCGAACTCTGTAGACTAAGTGCCTACACGTCTTATGTAATACTTAAGCTTAATCATTTGTTTTCTTCCCAGACTTACTTGTAGTTGTCACGGTTGTATGGTTAAGTAAGTCTGAGGTATGTGATTTTTATAGTTTTAATGTTTTATCTCCTATGCTAACGAGGTGAAGGGTGAAGAGACTAATTAACTAACTTTAACTAACTAACTAAGTCTTAAATAACCTAGCATCAGCATTCGTTCCCACTTACCGTTCACACCCTAAACCAATGCAACCTTGGTTACCAAATGCTATTTGTTACTAGGATCACCAACTGTAACGCACGTGCTCGAAGCGGTCGTACTGAAGCACTTAATTACGGGAAAAGGATTGAGAGAGGTTTAATTAACTAATAAATAAATTAAATGATAAACAATAAATAACAATAAGTAAAATCCTATTTAGCCTATTCCATGCACTACAAGGTTTATCCAAGAAGTTCTTCTTTATTTCCGTACACATACTTGTGTTCAGGTACAATATTTGCTCAAATAAAGATCCGTTCACTTTGGAGTTCCTACTGCGGGCACATGGAAATTATTCTATCTCTGGAGAGGTAAAACTGCTAGAGTTTCACTACGGTCTAGGCCGAGAATGAGAAACAAGGGAGTGCTGCCTCTTATTTATAGAATTTGCGATGGACTGCGATATCGCATATGCGATATCGTGAGGGACGACACGATATTGCGAGGGATGTGATATTGTGATGGACACGATATCGCGTCCCATGCGATATTGCGTCCCATCAATAGCTCTTTTGATATTTTTCTAAATATACTTAGGATTGATATCCTATTTTGCATTTGGAAGTACATATGTGGTGTGATTTACAAAAGACATTCTACAATATAGAGCTTCAGTTTCTAGATGAATTTAAATCTTTATATGAACTTTTTATTTTAGATTCATGGTAAGAGAAGGAAGTATCCTATGGATATCAATTCTCTATTTTCTTCTTTATGTATATGAAAGGATGCTCCTTGTGCTATTCTTTAATTTCTTATAGAAGATTTATGATTTTTTATCATTTGTTATTTAGACTACTTTTTGGTTTATTTTGATTTATAGGAAGCCTCATGTTGGAAGTGAAAACCAAAAAGGGTACTTTTGATATAGGGCAAGGTTTGATCCTTTTCCCATCCTAGTATTGGCACCCCTTAAACTGTTGAGCCTTCCCTTTCTCTTTTAGTTCTATTATTGGTGTTTTGAAGCTATAATGTGATTCACTTTGTGTCTAGTTATTTTGATCAGAAACTAGTGTTTCTTTGATGTGGATGTATTATTTTTGTAGACCACAACATGGTTAAGTGCTTTGAGTGAAGGATAATAAGTCCATGTACATACTAGAACCAATAGAATAAAATAAAAAACATCTCTAGAAATAAGAGAACACTAGTATAGCACTACATCAAATATCTTACGTATAAATATTAAAAATAAATGTCTCAAACTTAGAACCAAGAAAAAAAAAGAAAAAAACAACAATAACAAAGAAACTACGGAGTAGTTTTACTCATCCTCTACATTGAGAATCATCATGGAACTAAGTTGTAAGAGACTACAAATGGAAGGTTTGTGAGAAAAGCCTTCAGTGGAAGTCGTTATATCTAAACTATAAATTGTTTTGATCAAGGCAAAGCCATAAGCTATATAATAAACATAGCAAAAGGTCTTTAATTTTTTGCTATTACCATTTTTCTCAAGTAGAGGTCCACCAACAAAGGAAGCCAATTAGTGTTTCAAAGGGATAAATCTAGAAGTTTATAAATGTTGTCAATATTCATGAGCCCTAGAGTTTCTAAGTAGATGCCACATCAAGACAATTATCATTTAAAAGAATGCATTGATGGTGAAGATAAAATTTAACTACTAGTTTATTATGCAAGTACTTGTTGATAATAACCTTGCATCGTGACATAAGTGAAACCTTCCACAAATAAGCTTTAAGAGGGTCCATAGCATCATTAGAAAAGTTGCATAAGCTTTACTTAAGAAATAGGCCTATGAATTTTCCTAGTAAATTTCTTCTTTGATTATTTTGATGTAGTTTTCAACCCATGATTTAATTTTCTCAAACCTATACTAAGTAGGAAAGGATGAAATGACTAGGGAATAAGGATGAAGAAAAGTGCCATCTAAAAGGTATTTATCTATTATAACTAAACCCAAGGCTTATCATCTTGGGTATATGACTGATAGAGAGTGAAAGCATACAATGGAGGATACCTTATGAGTGGCAAGGTATCCCTACACTCAATCATACGAATATGAGCATAGCATGCATGATCTAGTCGAACTCCGCAAACTAAGTGCCTACACGCCTCATGGAACACCTAGGGTTAATCATTCGTTATCTTCCTAGACTTACTTGTAGTTGTCACGGTGTATGGTTAAGTAAGTCTGAGGTATATGATTTTTATCTCTTTTTATGTTTTTGTCTCCTATGCTAACAAGGTGAAGGGTAGAGAGACTAATTACTAACTCTAACTAATGAACTAAGTCTAAATTAACCTAGCATCAGCATTTGTTCCCACTTACCGTACACACCCTGAACTGATGCAACCTTGTCTACCAAATGCTAATCGTTGCTGGGATCACCAAGCGTAACGCATGTGCTCGAAGTGGTCGTACTGAGGCATTTAACTAGGAGAGAAGGGTTGAGAAAGATTTAACAACTAATAAAGTAATAAATAACAGATAATAAATAGTAGTAATAAAATCCTAATTAGCCTATTCCATGAACTGCAAGGTTTATCCATGAAGCTCTTCTTTATTGCTGTACACAAACTTGTGTTCAGGTACAATGTTTGCTCGAATAAAGATCTATTCACTTTGGGACTCCTACTGCGAGCACATGGAAAATATTCTATCTCTGGAGTGATCAATCTTCCAGAGTTTCACTACGGTCTAGCCTAGGATGAGAAAACAAGGGAGAGCCACCTCTTATTTATAGATATGACGGCGCACCGCGATATCACGTACGCGATATCGCAGGGGAAGATGTGATATCGTGTACATGATATCGTGAGAGATACGATTCGCAACGGTTGTGATATCACGTATGCAATATCATAGCCCATGCAATATTGTGTCCTATCATATCCCCATGACTGAATGAAAACTCGTCCTCGAGTTCCTTACAATAATATCTGGAAGGTATGGGATTATTGACTCAATGGAACTAATGGGATGACATGTGAATGGATCATCATTACAAGACTCAACAAACTGGTGTTCATGACAACAAGGTTGAACACCTTATTACATTGACATCAGGCCTCATTTGGCAGCTTGAGAAAGAAAGAAAGAAAGAAAGAAGTGTTGCTTCTACCAATGCCAAGATTGTGCCTTTCATTGTCCATCCATAAGCGTGTCATCGATCTCATTCCTTGCAAAGCTGCTTCAACACTGCTCCATTCCAAGTGCTCCCTCCAGATCTGGTTTGTTATTGCATGATCGCCATCTGCACACACAACACAGTCTTGTATTAGCAAGGGTAAATGAATTTCAATGCAGTTGATACCTTTCTGCGGTGAAAGTCCATTAGCTGGGTTGTGGTATGGATGATATGGGTCTGGAGATATATTAATGATTACTATCGAAGGCGTAGGGGTTAGGAGAAAATCAAAAAAATTGTGCCCTGTACCCCCATGACTAATCGTGAACCTCCAGTAGCAATAGAATGGAGAAAGAATAAGAACAAGAAGATGGAGAAAAAGGGACAACTAGGACATCGATGAAATGGATGTCAAGATGAAAATGAACAAATAAAATTAATTGCAAAAATGTTAGGGGAAAGAGATCAACTGGTGCATCCAAAGAGGAAAGTCAGTAGGTCCTCCCCAAAGTAGGCTCATGCCCTTAATGCCTTGACAAACCCACATTCAAAGAGCCTGTAGGCTTTAGGAATGTCCTTTGGAACAAGAGTTAAAGTCTTAACCATAAGAATTTACCAAAAATAAAATGATGTATTTACCAAAATATACACTAATGATACAATCGACAATGAGATGAACAATGGAGAGAAGGATGGAGAGAATAGAATGGAATGGAGTCCCAAGAACAAGGTGGTGTACAACCCCTTGTGTGTTTCATGATTAATGTGATTTGGCAAATCTCATTCCAACTCCGGCCTCAAACCAACCACATCCAGTGACTTCGCATCAATGCATTTGACCAATCCATCCACTTGAATAACAAGAATGCCTTCACCCAAGATCCACCACCATTCTGACAAAACAAATGAGGAGAGAATGGGAAGCGAGAAGGGCCTTAGTTAGAGAGAAAATTTTTAGTTCCATAACCAGTGCTTGTAGCCCAAGTGATTATTTCGTCTAAGGGGTGTGCTTTGAATTCTCACTTTTTTCTCTCTCTTTTTTTCTTATTTTTCTCTCTCTCTTTTTCTTTTTTTGTTTTGTTTTGTGTTTTTTGGTTTTATGTGTGAGAACCACACCATGCAAAGACTTGTTATTTTTATTGGCTCAACTTCTTGATGATTGGGTAACGTCGAAACAGTAAGAAAACTCAAGAAGAAAACATCCAAGCACCCAAGAGAATGGCCAACACAAATGCATCAAGTTCCCTTGAAGTCACACCCTTTTCAATCCTTGAGTCCTTCCTTAGTTTGAGAAATATCCAGTCATTGATTCATTTAAAGTTCTTATTAAGAAAGGGACTGTACATTTCCAAGCCAATAGAGACCATAGACTTTCTTGGATGGATGGATGAAGTGAACTCATTGTCTGCCATATCAAAAGAACATACCTTAGTATCAACATTGTAACTTAAAGGTAAAAACCAAACATTAGCAATCAATGAAAAATAGTTCATACCATCGTGAAGAACACTTATTGGGTGACAAACTTACAGGATGGGTAACACACATAAACACACACAAAAAATTGAAAAGTATAACTATGTTGCAAAACAAAAATAAGAAAAGTTAAAGAATTTTGTAAAACAAAAATGTGCAAAACAAAAATGTGTAAGACAAAAATGTGTAAAAAAAATTTTAAAACAAAAATGCATAAAACAAAAACTTGTAAAACAAAAACTTATAAAACAAAAACTTGTAAAACAAAAATATGTAAAACAAAAACTAAAAAAAATTGAGGGTCTCCAATGATTAGCATAGGTGGCCATCTCCCCCATGACTGAACTACAAGGGAGAGATCCAAAATAATGAACGTCTGTTTGAATTTCGTAAAAGTGTCCAACTTCTCCCGAATGATGTTTTTAGATTAAGGGGTGGAAGTTGGCGATGCTCATATTCTAATGTGTCTATGCCTTTATTGTTAACATGAGTTGTTTCCTCAGTTTATTCCGTGCATATTAGTTTGCTATTTCTAGTAGCTATCAACCACAGGGTGTCCACTACTGGTGTGGTTGCTACATATAGGCACCTTTGAATTTGTATTTCTTGGGCACACCGATTACATGGAAGAGATGCTGAACATTCTTCCATGTCATCACCCTCTGAGTCACTGTATGTGATGCATAGAACTCTCTTCTTCTCGATCTTTTCGTAAATGTTTACCTTAGATATCTCCAAGGAAAGATCATGGATCCCTAGGTACGCATCTATTGTACTTAGCCATGGCCTTCCCATTATAATTGGGAAGCATCCTTTGTTGTTGTTGATTTCAATCACCAGGAAATCAACTGGGTATGGCCACCCACACATAGTGGTAATAATGTCCTCCACCAATCCTAAGGGAATGGTGATGGACTGGTCAGCCAGCTCCAGTTGAATGTTGCTCTTCTTAAGTTGGGGTAGGTTCCATGCTTGATACATTTCTTGTGATATTAAATTGACTCTAGAACCTGAGTCAAGAAGAGCCTTATATGGTTCATTCCCGGAGATTTGTAAATAGATTAAGGGACTCCCAGGGTCAGATATTTTCTTGGGAAGGTGGCCTACCTTAATCTAGTTGGTTACGGTATGCGTTAACATAACCGTATGCGTACAACTTTGTTGTTGGACTGAAGGGTGCTCCGAAGTTTTATTTGTTAGAGTGTACATAGGCTCAACCACTTGTTGTGAGAGCTTGTATGGGCTTCTGGTTTTGAAGAAAGGTCTTCTCTTTTTACAGTTGTCAAAACCAGTAGAAGGTTGAATATTTACAGCTCTCGCAGAGTTATGTTGCTACAGTTGAGTGGGGAGTTCCCCTTGCATTGTTGGAGCAGGTTGTATGGAACTACAAGTGGAAGAGGTGCGGATGGAGTTGGAGGATGGGATGAATGTGGAATGTTTCTCGAAGGAGGAGTCCTCCTAAAGTACTCCTGAACTTGGTAGTCACATTGGGGAGTTGTGTGACCCATACAGTCACTTGGAGAAATCGACTGCTATACATAATATCCATATGGGTCTGGCTGCCGGTAAGGGTACTGTTGTGCCAATGGTGGCATCCCCCATGACTGTGGGTATTACCACTGTTAATGTTGTTCGATGGGTTGTGGTGGAGTTCCACTTGGATAGTACATTAGTGGTTTGTGGAACTACCTTGGATTACCTTGAGGATAAGGTAACCTTCAGGGTGTTTGTCATTGGTTAAGTCTTGGATTCAGTGCATACACCCCAGACTCTTGTAGATGTGAGATGATTGGACAACATCCCTTAGGATGGTCATATTGGCAGATCTCACATTCACCATCATCGTCTGTGTCAGAATCCACAACCTCATCGGAGATAGTAATTTTCCCCTTACCCTTGTTATGTGCAGGGCTTGAATTTCTCTGCTTTGTCTTATCTTTGTCACTACTTCATTCCTCCTTAGACTCTTCTACGATTTTCAAGATAGTTTCAAGTCTAGAGTTTAAGGAATCCCACAATTGGTCCACCTTAGTCAATACTTCTGTTGTTAGCTTTTGAATCAGCAAGGTTTTTCAGTTCACCAACTCTTCGAGTGGTGACTCATCCTCCTCATCACAAAATCTTACTCCCTTCTTCCGAAGGGAGGGATCACGGTTGTATTCTTCTGCGCTCTCTCTTTTTCGTAACTCACCTTCTTCTTTGGCTACTTGCTTCAAAAATCGATAGATTTCATGGGCTATAAGTTCTAATAGTCTCCCTTGGGCATAAGTCCCAAGGGTTCTCCTAGTCTCATGCCTTAGCCCATCTACGATTTGGTGAAGTTGATCCCATTGTGCATAACCATGGCCTGGGCAACGATGTAACAATGCATAGTAGCAACCCATGGCAGCACCCAAGGGCTCCTGATTACCTTGCTTCCATCCTTGGATCTGCTTACACAAATTAGACACTCTGGAGTACGTTTGATACTTATCGTTAAATAACTCTAACATCATACTACACCTCCTAATGGTTTCCAGTTCTAAGAACTGGTACCAACTCTCTACTTCCTTAATGAGTGTCTTGGGAAACAACTTCAATTTCTGCCACTCATTTTCTATGTTTTGCAAGGCACAGGCATCGTGGAATGCCTGTAAATGATGTTGCGGATTTGCGTTGTATCCCCCTTCAAAGCGTGGGATATTGTTCATGTCTAAGCGCTTGATTCGACTGTCCTTTTGATGCCTTGTTGGAATTCTTACTTCCTCCATTATATCGAGCATACTTCAGGTTGCAAGTAGGGGCTCATCATGATCATCTCTTTCATGACGCCTGTGATGTCTACGTTGTTCCCTACTTTTCCTTCATTCATGCCCTTTTCCTCTCTCTCGACTTTCCCATCGAGGTCTCTCATTTTGCCTACCTCTATCCTCACCATTATGCTCATGATGGCTGCACCCAGATGTGGAAGGAGAGGGTGAGTGGTGTGATGAAGGGGAAGAGGAAGGAGAACCATCACCATGAAGATGCTCCTTGCCTTCTCTTCGGCTGCTACAACCCCGATCATGATGACGATCTAAGTGTTGTTGTTCCCTCTGTGAATAGTTGGCGTTCACAGGGATCAAAACCAGTGTTATGTATCATTGAGTGTAATTTCTGATACCCTACCTCCTCACCATCGTTAGGAGGAGGAACATCATTTGATAGAGAACCCGTTATAATGGGTTCATCATCTCCTATTTCACTAAGGATGTGTGGGACCCCTTTGCCCTTCAACAGTGTATGTTGGCTCTCCTGCTGTGAATCCTGAATACGTTGTGCTACTATGGGATGATAATCCCTCATGTCAAAGTCTTCCGCAACATATTCAACATATAATTCTATCATGCCAATCTGTGCCAAAGCACAAAGGAGCATGTTAGGGACTGATCGATCTGGAGGTAACACAATGTTACCTTGCAAATCTGTCCATCGCAGCTCTTCGTCTTGATGGAGAATAAAGGTAAATTTTGGAATATACTCATCAGGATGAGTATAGACTATCTGATATTGTTGACTTGGCGGATTTCAGTTATGTGTTTTTGATTGCCGCTATTTCATGTATTATCCCTAGGTGGTGAGTTGCTTTTGTTAGAAGAAGACATTGTTATTTATCGGTGTGCTAATTATTGTTATATAATTTTTCTTTTAATTAACCCGAAGGTTCGTTTAGGCTCCGAACGATGTGAGTGATATCCTATATTCTACTTAGCACACAAACACTTAGTCCCCGGCAATGGTGCCAATGATGAGTGGCAAGGTACCCCTACACTCAACCATACGAATATGAGCGTAGCACACGCGATCTGGTCGAACTCCGCAGACTAAGTGCCTACACGCCTCATGGAACACTTAGGGTTAATCATTCATTGTCTTCCCAGACTTACTTGTAGTTGTCACGATGTATGGTTAAGTAAGTCTGAGGTATATGATTTTT
>MNCI01005364.1:75880-109184 GCA_015680685.1 Gnetum montanum | reverse complement strand
AAAAAAATATTCCAAGAAAGTTACCAAAAGGTAAACCAAAAATATATATGGAAAAACAATTGAAGATAATTTGACAAAACTACAAATAAATAAAAATATAGCTCTTCATAGAGATGAATAGTGAAAAATAACTCATGTGGTTGACTCCATTTGGTTGAAACAAGGCTACAATGATAATAATGACAAGCTCTTGTTAATCAATCACTAACAACCTAATTAGTCTTTTTATGTAAACCATCATGGTTATATATCAAGGCATCTCTAACACACACTGAGGTCTATAACAATACTCAAATCATTAACAAACATTGTTTCCTAGATCTTGGATTTTGAGTGTAGATTATTCATGAAGAACTCAACCTTCTCCAATGTACCAAGATGATGATGAAGTCTTTAAAATTGATGCTAATATTTTATTACATCTGTGTAGACCCAAAGGATCTATCACACAAATGAACTTGTACAAAATACATTAATAGCAATAAATCCTGAGTAAATTAGATGGGTCCAATATTCATGTAACTTGAACATGCCTTCAATATAATTTCCAAGTTGTATATTCAAGTTATGTTGAAAAGTTTTTATCACTTTATTTATTATTAACTATTGCCAATACTACTAAAGTGGTATAAAGATATTTACCAAAAACTTATCACTTTATTATGGAAACTAGTAATGGAGTTGTTCTAGGTTATATGTATCATTCATAAGCGTAGCAACCAAAATAAAGAGTATAATAGAGTTGAGAAGGAATCTTTAAGAGATTATGTAAGAAAATAATTGTGTAGAAAACCAGATTGCATAAGTAATCAAAGTACAGAATGCGGAAGTAAATGGAACTAACCTCTAGCCATTGATGCCTTCAATTAATCTTGGCATTCAGATTCTTCTTTCACACCAGTGCTCTACAATGATGGTGTATGCAACCTTTAAGTGTTTGTGAAAGGGACCAGAACTACAATCCTACTATGATTTGTGGTTCCTTTGTTCTCCCATCAAGAATGAATTTATAGGCCACAAAGTCAGTTACCATGAGAAAAATTTGAAAAATAAGAGATCCAAAACCTCATCTAGATGTGGATGCCACCCCAACGCCAACACAAAAATGAATTATCCATTATTAGATATGGAGGCCACGTTCTGGGAAATGGAGGCCACACGCCAACGCAGAAATGAGGAAGTACGTTATCAACAATGTGTAAACGCGTTGACATGGATTACAATCTCCCACTTTATCTCCATATTTAATCAAACCCAGATTTCAAGAAATAAATGCATGAATCATGGTGATAATTCCTCTCAATGTGAGTATTATCTTCCATGTATTACAACATATTATCTCTCAAAACTTAATTCCTTATATGGTAACTTAAATTTATGAATAAACCCAATGTTCATTCTAGGTCTTGCCATATGTGTATTTTCTTTAATAACTATATGTGCAAACCATATGAGAAAATAGCACAATTGAATAAGAGTTTCATTAAGATTATAAAATTGTACGTACAAAAAATTACATTATGGAACCAAGTCCCATCCAAACTATATGATCCTTAAATGACTTCGGTGGTATTCCTTTTGTCAAAGGATCATCTATCATTAATTCAGTGCTTATATGCCCAATGACCACTTTATTTTCCTTAATGCGTTCCCTTATAGCTAAGTACGTTATGTCAATGTATTTACTTTGACTTCCACTCTTATTATTCTTAGTCATAAAGATAGCAATTGAATTGTCACAAAACATTCTTAATGGCCTAGATATAGAATCCACAATTCTAAGCCCTATTATGAAACTCTTTAACCACACACCATGTGAAGTAACCTCAAAACAAGAAACGAACTCTGCCTCCATTGTGGAAGTAGCAATCAAAGTTTTCTTTCCACTCCTCTAAGATATAACCCCTCTAGCTAGTATAAAAACATAACTAGATGTGGATTTCTATGAATCAACACAGCTAGCAAATTCTGAATCAGACTAGCCAGTCACCTCCAAGGAGTTAGTTCATTTATACATAAGCGTGTAGTCTTTTGTACCTTGAAAGTACCTCATCACTTTCTTTGCAGCCCCAGTGGTCAATACCCAGATTACTCTAATATTTGTTCAACATTCCCACATCAAATGCAATGTCAGGCCTTGTGTAGATTTGAGCATACATAAGGCTTCCAACAACCAAAGCATACGGAATGTTGCTCATCTAACTCTTCTCTAAATCATTCCCAGGGCACTGGTTCAAATTGAACCTGTCACCCTTAACAATGGGTGCTATACTTGGTGAACAATCTTTCATTGAAACCTTTCTAAACTTTATTAATATAGGTTTCCTGTGATAGTCCTAGAATACATCTAGATCTATCCTTGTGGATTTGAATGCCAATGACATAAGATGCCTCGTCCAAATCCTTCATGTCAAAATTCTTAGAGAGAAAATGTTTCACCTCGTATAAAAATCCACTATTATTGGTTGCAAGAAGGATGTCATCCACATATAGAAGTAAAAAATAGATTTTTCACCCACTGACATTCTGGTATATACATTGATCCATGATGTTTTCTTCAAAACCAAATGAAGTGATGATATCATTAAATTTTAAGTACCATTGACAGGAGGCCTGTTTCAATCCATATATGGATTTCTTAAGCTTGCATACTAATTTCTTACCATCCCTAGAGAAAAATCCTTTAGGTTGTTTCATATAAACCTCTTCCTCTAGATCACCATTAAGGAATGTTATTTTCACATTCATTTGATGTAATTCAAGATCAAAATGGGCAACCAATGCCATGATAACACAAAGGAAGTCCTTCTTAGATATAGGAGAAAGGTCTCCTTGTAATCTATTCCCTCTTTCTAAGTGAACCCTTTAGCAACAAGTTTTGACTTATATCTTTCAATGTTGCCCAATGAGTCTTTCTTAGTCTTGAAGACCCATTTGCATCCAATGGCTTTTACATTATCAGGAAAATTGATAAGATCCCAGACTCCATTAGATGAAATAGAGTTCATCTCATCTTTCATGGAATCATACCACAAGTTAGATTCCTTATAACTCATGGCTTCTAAAAACGTTTTGAGATCATTTTCAGCTCCTATGTTATAGTCAAACTCCTATAGATACACCATATAGTCACTAGGAATCGCTTATTGCCTTACTCTAGTAGATCTTCTTAATGTTGGTTCATCATTATCTTGAGGATCATGATGTTCAACAGGCTGTTCAATAGGTTCTGGTATCTATTATTCAGCTAGATCTACTACTTCTTAATCAATAGTTTATGGAACTTCAATGACTGGTTGTTGTTCATTACACATTTGTGATCTAGGCGTATTATGCACAATAATCTATCTATCATTTGAAGTGGTGGGTTGAGCATCTATATGATCTATCTCAGGAACAATGTTCCAAGATCTACTGCTCCCACTAATCAAGTCATTCTCAAGAAATTTAGCATTCCTTGATTCCACAAACCTAGTAGTATGTGATGGGCAATAAAATTTGTATCCCTTAGACCATTCAACATATCCGATAAAATACCCACTTATGGTCCTTTTTTCTAGCTTATTTTCTTATGGATTATAGACTCTTACTTCAGACGGGCATCTCTAAACACGTATATTTCACAAACTCAGTTTCCAACCTTTTCATAATTCAAATGGTATCTTTGAGAGAGCCTTGGTTGGAACTCAGTTTAATATATACACCGCCATCTTGAGAGCTTTAGTCCACAAGGACTTAGGAAGCTTGGAGTTGGTAAGCATACTCCACACCATGTCCAGTAATGTTCGATTTCTTCTTTCTGCCACACCGTTCTGGTTTGGAGAACTAGGCATAGTGTATCGGGAAACAATTCCATGCTCTTAAAGAAACTTAGTAAATGGACTAGGTGCTTGTCCATCATCAATATATCTACCATAGTATTCACCACCTCTATTAAATATCACTAACTTTATTTGCTTATCACATTGTTTCTCTACTTCAGCCTTAAACACCTTAAAGGCATCTAAAGCTTTACTCTTGTTATGAAGCAAGTAGATATACATATATCATGAGTAATCATCAATAAAAGTAATAAAATACTTTTGACCATACACATCCATATCTAGACTACAAATATCTATATGTACAATCTCTAATATGTCTAAACTCCTCTTGGAAACTTTCTTTAATATATTGATCTACTTTCCCTTTATGCAGTCCACACAAGTGTCAAAGTTAGTAAAATCTAGAGTACTAAGTACTCCATCATTTACTAATCTCTTTATTCTCTCAATAGAGATATGTCCTAATCTACGATGCTGCAACATAGAGGATTCATCATTGATAAGACATCTCTTAATGCTAGCATGAACATGCATAGAAGTATAAGAAGTTTTATTTTGTAAATTAATTTTGAAAAGGCCATCTGTCAATGTACCACTTCTAATAAGTTCAAATCTATAATGTAGACTAAATATAGTATCTAAAAAATTAAAGGAAAATCCCAATGATACAAGCCTTGAAACAAAAATTAAATTCCTTGAAAAACTAGCAATATAAAATATCTTTTCCAACTCTAAAACAAAACCACTGCTTAAAACTAATTTGCATGTTCCAGTTGCCTCCACATGTGAGCACATCTTGTTGCCTAAATAGATGCAAGACTCACTTCCCTCTGGATTCCTTAGGTTTTTCACCCCTTGCAAGGAATTGATAACATGGATTGTAGAACCAGAATCAATATACCATGTGTCATGGCCAACATCAACCATATTAGATTCAAAACAAACAAGTGAGATTTGAGTACCTTTATTTTCAAGCCATTTCTGATATTTAGAAAAATCCTTTTTTATGTGCCCTTTCTTTTNTGTACTATAGTGGGAGTGTGTTTAAGATGTAGTGCACAAGGAAAGATTCTGACATCTCAACCTCAAGTGTTTTGAGTTGAGCTGCTATATCCCTCATTTGCATGATGTGCTTATACACACCACGAAATTCATGGATGAGAACTTCATTATCAAGGTGCTAGCCAACACCTTGTCTAATGACTCAAATTGTTTATCAATGGCCTTTAACAAAGTGTTCATATCATCATAGTGTTCTAGTGAACCATGCATACTAGTTGAGATCTTGGTTTTTATGAACATGACATAGAGGCAATTAGATCACTCCCATTTTTCATAATTACCAATATCATTTGGATGGCTGATTACTATAACAACAAGTGGTTCATCCTTATAGATAGCATAATCAATGTCCATCTAGCCTAAATGAAGAAGAATTCTCTCCTTCCACACCTTATAATTATCACCCTTTAATTCAAGAATGTCACATTTAAAATTAGAGTAGCTTACAGGTTGTACAACTACATAATTAAACATGCTTATGTCACTAAGTTTGAGGTTAAAATATCATACGACATGTTTACCAATGTAAATCATGAATCAACTGACATAACATTGCCTATGGGCTAAATTTTAATTCAAACATATTCATATATCCTTACGATGAAACTATTAAATTATATTCCTTTTCTTAATCCCTGTGGGTAAATTAAGAAAAACAATTTAACATATCATCCTAATTAATCATATTAAATATGATAAAAATTCCTATGGGATAAAATTTATCATATTACATATGATTAATCACAATTTTTAATGTTGTCTACCATATGTGATCCAAAAGCTTTTAGTACATAATTTGGCATAATTAAAGATGTTGTGGCTATTTTCTAATTATACAAAATTATATAGATCACTAGGGATAATTCATATGTAGAAAATGATGCATACATATACAAAAATATTATCAAATGGATAAATTACCAAATTCGCCATGGTATAAACATAATTTTATCAAAAATATTGAACAACTTTATGCACATCCAGTTGTTACCACTTTATCAAAAATATTGAATGACTTGATGCATATAGCCGTAGGAAAAATACATGATGTATATATGACTTTATCAAAACATATAACTTCATGTGGAAAAATGCCACCTTTAAAATTCAGGTTACAACTACTTTGTGTTTCCATGACACACGCACTAGAATCTTTCCTCAAGTATATTTAATGTACGCATATGAAATTGGTGGATGTGATCCCTTTGCCCAAACCCTACACAAACTTCACTAATGTTGTACTTGTCATACTAAGGAAACCGTTTCCTAGGGAGGTTGAACTCATACCCAAGTTAACCCTTATTGAGAATTTTCACTAGATTCCCTATGCTACAATACGACTTACAATGCGATATTTCAAGAAATCATGATGCATACATAAATCAAAAAATCTAGCTATGCGAAAAAATATTAAACAACATTGTCTCCAGATTTCACCGTTGTCAAAAATCACATCAAGATAAAGATCTAACACTTTGATACCAAATGTAGGAAAATAATTATGCAGAAGATTTGATTGCACAAGTAATCAAAGTACAAAATGTGGAAGCAAATGGAATTGACCTCTAGCCATTACTCCCTTTGATTAATCTTGGCATTCAGATTCTTCTTTCACACTAGTGCTTTGCAACAATGGTGTATGCAACTTTTAAGCATTTGTGAAAGGAACCAAAACTACAATCATGTTGTTATTCGTGGTGCCTTTGTTCTCCCATCAAGAATGAATTTATAGGCCACGAAATTGGTTACCATATGAAAAAATTGAAAAATAAGAGACCCAAAACCCCATCTAGATGTGGACGCCACTTGCACGCCAATGCAAAAACGTGTTATCCATTATTGGATATGGAGGCTACATTATGGGATATGGATGCCACCTTAATGCCAATGTGGAAATGAGGAAGCACGTTATCAACAACGTGTAAACACGTTGACATGGATTACAGATTAAGGTAATGAAAAAAGTCTATTATATGTTATTTTCTAACCATCACATACCAGATTGAAATGAGAGGTTAGATGATGTAGATATCAAAAGAAAATAAAGTTCTTTTATATCTTATCTTAGACAAGAAAGGGCTTAAGGGCCAAGGGTTTTAAGGAGCATAACCAAGGCCTTCACCAAGAGATCAATGACATCTTTAAGATTTTCTAATATGGTAGGTATTGTTATGGTTGGTCAAAATAAATGTTAACCTTAGGCTCCGAGGAGGGATCAAGATCATAACCATAAGCTCTAAGAAACTAATTGGAACCTCTATTCAGAAGCCTCTTACTTGGAAATCCTTGTTAGACAATGAGCTATTACTAGAGTAAACTCTTATTAGCAATTTTTTTTTGTTTTTCTTTTTGGAAAGGATGAGGGAAGGGGAGGAAGACATTATAAACTAACATAATTTGCCTATAGGTACAGCCCAAGACAAATAGTTTCAAGAGTGACTTCAACTAGTAACCTATTTCTTGCAAATTCTTATTAAACAATGAGCTAACCAATTGAGACACTCTTCATTTGTTAATCATATTATTTTTTTTGTTGTGTCATTAATGATACATTGTTGATGTAATATGAAATGCATCAATGATACATCATCAATATACCAATGATTTTTTCTGCACATATGATCATTTCAAAGGAAACTTTATATCATTCTTTCATCCACCTTGAACAAACTATCACTACAATTGGGATGTAGGTTTTGGAGTTTGAAAATGAAATAAATTAAATTGTGTCTATTGTAGATAGATGTAATGTTGAATAGGTTGTATTTTAAAATAGTAAACAATTGTACTCGTGATAGATGAATGAAGTCATTAGCTCATTGTTTTCTTATTTCAAAGGTTTCTTGATATATTTATTGATAATTCTTGAAAATTATCATGCTAGCTATATGTCTTAGGGTATACTTATTGTCATTCTTTCAAGTTACAAGAGGGTTTGTTGTAAAGATATTCTATTCGAAAATTTTATGTTGAGAAATAATTCAAAGGTAGAGAATAATCATGTCTCTTGAACTAAAGCGATTGCGAAAGAATTTGAAACTTTTAATTTTGTTTTACCTAATGATTCTATGAATTTTTTTTCCAAAGATATCGCTTCTTGATATATCTTCTTGCACATTATTGGATTTTTTTGCCTAAATAAGGGTTTTACATCAGTAATTCAAGCTATTCGTGAACACTATGGAATTAAGGTTTTGCATTTATGTTATTGTTCTAAATTAATTTTACTTATCAAACTAGCCAATTTTGAAATGGTTATGAAATCCTTGAATGTTAAAAATTTTTCTTAGTAGAAACAAGAATTCGAAAGTATACCTTTTACAAATAAGCACAATACTTTCATTTCTCAAGAATGAAAAGTGGATTTTGATCCCAATTCTTGTAATTATTATACTGTTGAATTAAATTATAAAATATTCCTCTTATTTTAAAAGCTTTCAAAATTGTTAGTAGCATTGGTACAATCCTTAAAATAGAGTTAGAAGCATAACTAGACGTTGTGCATCATACATGTTATTTTGTAGAGATTTATTTACAATAGAGGAAGAAAAAATTAAAACTCAAGCTAAGTAATTAGCATTTTTTATAGAAAATCACATACTATAATTTGTGAGGATATTGTAGTTATTATTATCATGAAGGCCATGTTATTGGGATTTATTCTCTTCTCAATAAAAAGGTTGTTCATGAGATAAAGTGATAGTAATTTTTAATAAAGGAAAATAATGAAATTGAAATTAAAATTTTATTCCATCAATAGACAGTCCAGATCTATTGATATATGCTATAAGTTATGAAAATATTATTAAGAAATTACTAAGTATTCTTGGAAACATTTGAAACAAATCAACCAAATTTACTACCATAATATTCAATCTCTATCTAATGTGCTCCAATGCAAGACATTGTAGGAAAATATGGTATTTATCTTCAATTCTATTTGTATTACATAGTTATCATATTTTCTCTTCATGAAAAATTTTGTGTCATCTACTTGTTTCAACTCTAAAATGATAAAATCCCATTTGCGCTTTGCTAACTATGCATTGTAATTGATGAGGAATAGCAACAATGAAATAATTTTTCTTTGAATTAAGAGGTCTCCTCATACAATTCAAATAGGAATATTTTTTTCTTCTACATTTTTCCAAATCTTTTGATATACTAGTTTTACCAAATTGCAGACTTAGTTCAAATTAGAATAAAAAATGTATTCTTGAATATTATATTTATTAAGTCATAAAACTCCCTCATGAAGGAAACCTTTATCATAAGATTCCATCATCACTTTTTGAAATATTTATTCAATGAAGATACAAAAAGATTACAAGTATAAGTTATAAACTAACGAGTAGCTTCAACCTCTAATGACATTATCTCTACTTCACGAAGCATAATATCATATTTTACATCTCTTCACTTTAAATTTATCAAGTAAAAAAAAAATCTAAACTTCTTCTATTTGTTTGTATTGTAACCACATTTTTGATATTCTCCTTTGCTAAAATGAGTATGGTTTCAATATTTCACATCAAATTGAAGCATTGAAAAGTCTACAAAAATAGCATTGCTAAGCATGTTTTTCACTCCTAAAGGTCTCCAAAGATGATTTCAAGTCATAACCTAGTATATGAATATTAGTTTTAGTGACCTTAACAACTTCAAAAGGTGAAAAATTCTAAGTGTCTAATGTGTAATGCTAATTCCTAGATTAGGATTACCCTGTGAACATCACCTTTGTGTCACCATGTCTAAACTCACTTTTCGAACTTAATTTTGACTTCATGGGACCTCGAATGACTAGTCTACATCATTCCAAGAGTGATGGACATTGATTTTGTACATTCTCAACAAGTTTTTCCCAAGCCATGAAATGAAAAATTTTTCTAGGGGTAAGTAGTTGATACTAATGCTAACGTCAATGTCACCAACCCTAGCACTTGCTATCCATTTAAAACTAGCATTTTTGCCTCAGTTTTGACTTCATGGATCCTCCAATGATCATTCAACATCATTCCCATGGTGAAAAATGATGAATTTGGCAAGTTCAAGGTTAGTTTTAAAGTTAAGAGATGGATTTTAGACTAAGTGTTGCTAGGTGTCACTCATACTAACATCACATTGGCAACATCAACAATAAGCAATGCCACCAAGTTTGAAATTTGACATTATCCTTTGGCTCCACAAGATCCCCAATGCTCCATAGTCATCATCATAGTACAATACAACATTGGTTTGGACATCAAAAATAGTCTCTAAGCTTTGGGATGTTAGCATGGAGGATGGTGAATATTCTAACTCTAAGAATGGTGATGTTGATGCTAACAACATTTGTGTCACCTATATGGATCAGCCTCTTTGAACTACTAATTTTTAAAAATGAACTAGAATAAACTACACTTTACTTTAAGGTTGAATTTGAAAACCTTAAGCTTATAAATACTAGATCAAAATCCAAATTTGGAGCTGATTTTTAAGATTGAAAGTACTTTTTTGAATTCTAAAAGATCAAGAGCATGCCTGCATGTTCCATGACCATCCCAATTCCTCGTAGCAGTCTACAGGCTCAATCTAAGGTGTATGTTCTTGATAGCTTACATAATGATGCTAACATTGGGGCAATGTTCACTTAACCTACACCAAAGTTAGTTTTTTCTCTTTCCAATGCCTCTTACTAGATAGTTCACCAAAATGACCCCTTTTGACGCCAAATCAATTATAGGTGACATCTACAAATTTTTTACTCAAAATACATCTACCAAAGGTTAATTTTCATAATTAAAATCCTTACTTTATGCACAAACTAAGCCTCAATTATCAATGTTATCTTCTATACATGTTTCATTCTTCAATCAACTCATATTTATTACTTCAATTGTTAGGCTCCTTCTAAAACTTCTTATGATAGAATTGATCATATTATTAATCAATTTATTTAGTTTGCTAAGCAACATATAAAAGGTTTTTCTAGAGTTTTTTGGAATATTTACACTAGTAGCAAGAAAGATGGAGAACTTGGCTTCTTTAATTGTTATAATCAATATATTTATCTTTTGACAAAATAAATTGCAAAATGCATTGATAGATATGATGTTTAGATGCACCTTTTGAGATACAAACCTATGAAAGAAAAACCTAGAAATGATACTAGTTGGTCTTGTAATAATCTTCTTTACTATCTTCTTTTTCCTCAAGCCATCTTTATTTCTTGTTCTCCTCTTCTTAAACAAATTTGAAAAACGTAATGCAAGGTTAGTAAGTATTGAGATTACAACCATATTACAATTTCAGAAGATATGCTTAAGAAAATTAGGCCATGGTGGCTTCCTTTTAATGAAGGAGCTTAGGCTACTAATTCATCTAGATTGTGTACCACGTGGAGCAAAGTTGGTACCATTGCAAGTTCTAGCCTACGTATGCATAATAGATGGATTACATGGAATGAGGCTTCTAGCTTCTATGATATGAATAGAAAGAGGAAAAAAGTTTTTGAAAAATTAATTTTTGATCTTGAGAATTTATCTAAAAATGATGATAGTTTGCATAAGTTTTTCCAAACATTTTTTTTGACAACTATATGTGGATTTTCAATAATATTTTTCATTTTCCATTCCTTTATTGTAGAAACCTTTTCTAGTGGGTATTTTGTTGAGAGTTTTTTTAAATTTTAAAATATTTTCAATGAAACCCAACCCTAAAATAAATTAGTTGTGTGGAACACCAAATGTTTTTTTTAAACTTAAAACCCAAAGATATTTGAAACCCAAAATATTGGTTTATGGGGATATTTTGTGATGAGTTTTCTTAAATTTAAAAATAAATTCACTGAAATCCAACCCTTAAAATAATATTAGTTGTATGGTACCCAAATTATTTTTTAAAATCACAAACCCAAAGACATTTGAAAAGTATTGATTAATGGGGATATTTTGTTATGGGTTTTTTTAAATTTAAAAATAAATTCAACAAAACCCAAACCTTAAACAAAATTAGCTTTGTGGAACCCAAAATGTTTTTTTAAAACCCTAAACCCAAAGACATTTGAAACCCAAAGTATTGATTAATGGGAATATTTTGTTATGAGGTTTTAAAATTTAAAAATTAATTCAACAATGCAATGGATGCAATGTTATTTAGCATTAACAGTAAGCTCTCCCTAGAGCGTTATGAACAAAATATTATTTAGCGTTACGAATACTCTTTCCCTGAGAGCGTTATGGACATAATATTATTTAGTGTTACCAATACTCTCTCCCTAAGAGCATTATTGACAAAATATTATGTTGCGTTACCGATACCCTCTCCCTAGAGCGTTATGGAAAAAATTATTATTTACATTACCAATACCTTCTCCTTGGAGTATTAAGGAAAAAATATTATTTAGTGTTATTGTTACCAATCTATGATTGGTAGTGGCCTCTTAGCCAAATTATCAATAGATATACATTTAATCATACTTGTTATTTTTTTATTTTCAAGTTCTTTCATGACTAGGCAACTATTGGTTAAAACAATTGAAAATTTTCAAAATTGTATTAACTCTTGTTAATCTTTTACCTAGTAAAAAAAAATGTGTTCTAGTTGCAGAACACAACATAGATGAAAATGAGAAGAGATGCTTCAAAGAAAGAAGAATTAATATTTGTATGTTCCTAATGTGATTCTAAAGAAAGCATTTGTCATGAAACCTAGTTCCAAAATTCAAAGTTATATATAAAAAAAATTTATTGATTATGTATGATTAGAGTTGAAAATGCTCAAATGAGTATGTACACGTCCAAAATCAAGTATCAAAACATACTAGAGTTGATTAGTTTAATTTTTGCAGAAAAATTTGTATGCTGCAAGCATGGCCAACATTTTTTAACTAAAACTAGCAGCACAAGAATCTATTGTGAGGGAGGAATCAAACAATGATGATGAATCTCTTGGGTAGACAAGAGGTTTTAACATTATAATTGAAATATGTGAATTGCTCCTTCACATCGCAAAAAGAAAAGAGTCTAAAATATTTGAATTTGATCTTGCCATCTATAGATAAAGTGCATAGACATGTATTTAGAACTTGCATTCCTTGATGGCACCCCACAAAGGAGGGGCCTAGTTGCTTAGGGCTTTGTTAAAAATAGCTAAACAAATTGCATTGGAGAAAAGAAATCATCAAAATCAAAACCTCTTCTTTTTTTCCATGTTTATGCTTAAATGCTATGTTATTTTATTTATTTCTTTTTATTTGGATGGACATTAAACCATTTTACAAGATAGAAAAAGAGTGGGACCCAAAATAAGTAAAATATAGGTATACCCCCAAGATATATACTAGTTAAAACTATTTATAAACTTATTGCAGAACCCATGACTTAAACTTCCAAATCAAGTGTCTTGACACTAAGCTAACACCTCATTTTTTCTTTTGATTTTAATGTTTAAAGGTTTATATTATAAATGTCATTGGCTAGATTTCATTTATAAAAAAAAATCTCACACTAAGGGTGTTGAGTTCAAACCTGAGGTGCTTCTCATCATCAACATAACCAAGTATCAATGATATTATTCTTGGACTATGTATCAATCATATGAAGTTCAAGTTAGACTATATATCTTAGGGTGTATTTATATTTCATTTATTTTAGGTTCCAATACCATATCCTACCACAAAATAAATACATAAATCCATTGGGGGTGGTGGAAACCCAAAATAATTATAATATAAGTATATAACTCAGCATTGCCTAGCAAAATCTAACCTATGACTTGGAGCTTTTAAGTTAAGAGTCTTTACCATTAGGCTAATGCTTCATTGTTTGCACAAAAAATAAAAATAAAAATAAAAATTCCATCACAAAGTGTAGCCAACTAATAATTAGCCTCTCAACCAAAATAACTCAACATGGCCCCCTAAAATTGGACCTTCCAAATTATCAACATCAGACATGGGACCATCTTACAAGAATGTCCCAATTGAAATAGCCTAACTTCCCTTTTGTCACAAGTCTCAATGTTACAACTCAAATAGTCATTTACATCAGGCACTCTTGCACAAAATTTACTTGAGCAAATGAAGTGTTTTTAGTGGAAATTGAATGATAGGTAACTATTTTCAATTCTTATTCTCATGTACCCAATAATATACAAGTAATCATCAATAATGATGAGAAGTGGAGTATTTAACACCCAACCATATGTGCAGTTGAATTCTATAAACAAGGCAATGTGATTATGCAAGTAATTGGTTAGAGTTCGCAGTCATTATCTTCCCACGCGAGCTAGTAAATTTAGTGTGTATGGTTTAACTCATGATGAGGTATGTGATAGATGATGTTGTATTGACCATAGTGATCCTAGCTAACATGAAGTAAATGTAGTAATTTCTAGAGCTAAGTGACAATAAACAAATCTAATCTAGCCTATGTGATGAGCAGTTGGTCTTGATCTTTTGTTCACACCTTGCACTTCATGTAACTACTACTGGGATTACCAAGTACCACACTACTGGGCGTACCAAGTGATAGTACTACTGGGTTACCAAGCAGCTACACTTAAGCATTTGAGATCAATCATACTCATTCCTCTTAACAACAAGAATAGTAAAATGCATAGAAAGTAAATTAGTAACTATTGAAAATAGTAATCATTAAGCTAAGTGAAAAAAAGAAAATTATTCTAAGTGTAAAAAATAAAGACTAAATGATGCTACAATGATGTAGAGTGATTCAATCCTTATTTTCATGCATGAAACTTGTCTAATGAATCATGATTCCTTAGGCCCCAATATTGGACCCACAATATCGAATCCACAATATTGGATACGTGATATCACAACCCAAATAATGATATTGATACATGGTATCGTGGCTCTTGTGTGAGCCTATAAATACACATGTGGACGCATGGGAAGGAGTCAGTTAGAAATTCAATTAGTTAGTAGTTTTGTTAGGAGTTTTTAGTTTTAGTTCTTCTCAACCCTTTCTCCCAATGCATGCCTATGGTGTGATGAGTGTAATTTTCTGACACCTTTATTCAAGTGTAATGTACTTGGACATGCACATGACCGAAAATAAAGATCGAGATTACTTCATCATTGCAACATTCACTTAGTTTAATTATTTAATTGTCATTGTAATTTATTACTTTCATAGTTAATACCTCTTTACCCTAAACTCCTTACATACGGAATGAGTACGACTCAATCATGAGCATTTAAGTGTGACTACTTGGTATCCCAGTAGCGTACCTAGGCCATGCGCTTGGTAATCCCAGCGGTAGTCATGCACGAGGTCCAAGATGTGTATGGATGATTAAGGAACAGATGCTCATCACACTTAGGCTAGCTTAGATTCTCTCCTCCCATCTCCTCTTAGCTTAACTCTCTCTCCCTTTTCCTCTTAGCTTAAACAAATTATTTTCCATTGCCTCTAGGAGTAGCACTAGTGTAGGATTGCACCATATACCTCACTCTAGACTAAACCATACGTGAAAAAGAAAATACTAGTCCAAGTGGGAAGACAACGAATTGTGATTGAGTAACTATCTAGATACCACAACTAGCCCATCTGCGGAGTTCTACTAGATCGTGCATGAAACGATCGTATTCATATGGTTGAGTGTAGGGGTACCTCGCCACTCATCATTGGCACCGTTGCTGGGGACGGTGCTAGTTATTTAGATTATTTACATCATACAAGATCACTGTAACCAAGTATTAATGATACATCTTTCAAAAAATATAATTGTAATAAATCACACACAAATTCACAATAATGTCTTTCTCACAAGACTATGATCATGCAACAACTACTAAGGAAATTCATTGGAGAACCAACAAACTATATGACAATGAAGATGAAGTTTGGAGTACTCAATTTGATGTAGGGGTCTCCTATGAACATAAACAAAGACAACATTGTCCCAACTCACAAATGCATAACCCACCTAGTGATGATGAACCCCTACTATCCACTAAGAGCCTAACACATATACAAGAGGTTGTTCGAATATCCTGTAGGCATTACAAGGAAAGTTGTCTACCCAGGCTTGATTTAAACAACTTTCCAAAATTTTAAGGAGGATATGATTTAGATCTACAACATCATCTACAAGCCTTCCATGATGCTTGTGTATGGAACAATATTGATAATGGGTGGCAAAAACTTAAGCTCTTTCCTACGACACTTGTTGGACAAGCAAAAGTATGGTATAGGTCCCTAAAACCAAAATCAATTCGACATTGGCCAACAATGGTAGAACTTTTCAATGAAGATATCAAACCTACGCAAGAGTGTCAGCCTTGAGGAAACAAATCCAAGAGTGGAAACAAGCATAACATGAACCCTTAGACATGGCCTTAGAAAGATATTATGCATTGTTAAACAACTGCCCAGGCCATGGGTTCTCCAAGAAAAGGCTAATGTATCATATCATGGATGGGATCCATAATGAAACAAGGGAAACTCTAGGGATGTATGCCCCAAGTCAACTATATGAACTACAAACCCATCAATTCCAAGAGCTTATTAAGAGGGTAGCAAAAGAAGAAGGAGAAATGGCTAGATGGGAGAATGACCAAAATCTCAACTTAACAAAGGTCCATAATCAAAAAGAGGAGAAATCAACTCACCTCAAGGAGGTGGAATCATCTTTGCTAGTATCACAATCACTAGATGAAGTTGAGAAAAAGATAAATAGGATGATGGAATGGATACATGAAAAATGTGGAGAATATGCCAACATTATTGGAGATAGATTCATGATGAACCAAGAAGCAAGACAAAATACCACTAGACAATCGGAAAGAAGGGTTGAAGGGAATAAGCACTCAACTGTTAATCATACATATCAATGTAACATTTGCCTATACGATCATCCCAAGGGCCAATGCCCAAAATTGTCACATTTACATGAGCATTGGGGAAGAATGTTACATCCATAGTTCATACAAAAATATTGTGTTCAATCATAGTGGCAAAAATCCCAGTCATGGGGGAGGCCACCCTCAAACTAGTTACACCTTTCATATCAACTAAACCCAAGTGTTTATCAGGTTCAATATCCTATTTCCCAAACCGGGCCAACATCCTCTATCTCACCACATTATTATCATTCTCCTCAATACCATCAACCCATATCCTCATCAATAGGACATTATGATCCTTCAACTCCTTCTATATCACCACCAATTGTACCTAAAGGATTTGCACCATAGCATCAACCCACAAATGTTACTTGTGCTTCTACTGTTAACTGTAGTGGGAACCCTCTACAACATCGAAGGCATCCCTTCTTTAGACATGACTGTAGAAAGGGACAACACCATTTTGAGACCACTGAATTCCCCAACTTAGCACAAGTCCAACACTATGGTGCATCCTTCTCTTTGAACCCAATGCCTCATGTTAACTTATTAGGGCAACCAATCATTTCTCCAACAACCATGTGGCCCAATGAATATTGCCACGTAGGGAGACATATTGATCCTTGCATACCATCTTACGCTCACAAGTACCATAGTGGGTCAACTCTTTACCCAGTAACCACATCTTATAACTTGCCCCACTATGTCAATTCCAAGCAAGTGTGTGAACCCCAATGGGGTAAGTATGACCAGGTCCTAATATTTCCAACATGCAAGGATCCCAACTTTCCATTTATTAACCTAGCTATGCTCAACCATGTAGTTATGGGGGTATCCTCCATTTTAACAAGCAAGATTAATAAATATTTTTCCTTTTCTTTGATTTTACAATTTTTTGTTTTCCAATTTTTTATCTTTCAATTTATTGTTTTATCTTTTTGTTTTTTTATCTTTTTGTTTTTTTATCTTTTTATGAGTAATCTCATCTACAAATAAAGCACTCGTTTGACTCATTGGTTGAGGTATTATTCTATGCTATCAAGTCTCAGGTAACTAATTATTTGGACAACAAGCCCACAACATCCACCGATCCATTCTATTAATAAGAGGTTCTACTCTAGGTACAATGATATTCTTGACATCATTAAAACTTAAAGTAATTTTGTGCTCATTATACCCAAAGTGAAGAAGAATGGACTAAGAGGGAATTACCAAGCTATGACATCAAGGGAACTTGTGGATTCTCTTTGGTAACATCTATAGGAGTTATCGTGCAGCCTGGTTGTACTAAGATCCTTGTAGATCTAATGAAAAATGGGAGTAAGAGTAATACAAGGCACTCAATAATGAAACTCAATGCTATTCTAGGGGTTCCCACTGGAAAGACATACCGCATTCCTGAAGGTAGGCAACTCCTCTAGATTAAGCATAAAAAAAACAACAAAAACAACAACAAAAGTGCCATAAAGCCAGAATCACTCCTCCCTTGTACGAAAATGCCAAGTGATCATACGCCTTGCTGTCATGATGCTCTCATGGTTATCTATCATTGGGATGAAATAATGTGATGTCACTGATCAGAGGAATGAAGTTGGTCTTGATTTTGGAGTGATGGGTTAATGACACCTTAATCATGCCTTACATTGAGGATTCATTGTGCCCTAGGCTAGTTACTTCATGTCCCAATCTCTGCAATCCCTTCTATAAATTTATCTCATCCCGTTGTTCATATAATTGTGACTGGTAGCTTGTGTAGCATGGAACTCATATCTCATCACAGTGGTATTTATGTGTGTGTGTTTTGTGGGATTGGTGTAGATTACATTTCACTCTTTGAATCCCTGCAGACATCTTCAAGGTGGGTATGCAAGGGCATCATAGGTAGGAACCTACTTTGTGGAGGATCCACTTGCGTAACGTTTGTAATTTCCACTCATTACACATTACCCTCACATCATTCTACACCCTTTAAGTACTGCATTACCAACATTCTTCTTTCCTTTATCATCCTTCAAGTTCAAACGTTCCTATGTACCAACACATGTCCTTTTTCCTCATACTCTTCATGACTTTCATTACCAGACTCTACATCATTATAATTTTTGTACCTTCAGGTCTAATCAATATTACCTTGGACCCTTTACATTGACCTAAAGTCCTCATTTAATACCTTATAATTTCAAAAATTTATCAATTTTTCTAAGTACCTTATTTTCGATAGGCCACGATATCGGGTACCCGATATTAGGTCGGATACAATATCGGAGCCGCACTATCAAGTACGCAATATTGCATCCACAAAAGCTATATATATGAACCCCCCATACATGTCAACATCATTCTCAACTGTTCACGTAGGGGGATTTTTTCAAATTTTCTTCCACAAATTACAACTTACGCACCTCTTGTTCCAATAGCCATAACTCGCTCGCTAGCGCTCCGATTCTTATCCTGAAAGAACCTTCTTGAACCTGGAGTGTTTAGCTTAGTCATGGGGGAGGGGTACACTCCAAATTTCTCATAAATTTTTCAAAATTTTTCATCACTTGAAGAATACTATAAAGGGTAATTGATTATAAAAATGATAAACATATGCCAAAAAAAATCTTATCTCCTCACCTATACTAGGAAAGTAAATTTTGAAGCCACCTAATCAAAGAGGATCCAATATTAAAACTTTAAGGGGACATTTTCACAAAAATTCCTTAACTCTGAATCACACGAAATAAGAAATGAATTCATTAAGGTAGAAGTAAGGTATAAATTTAATTTTGTAAACAACCTAACTAATGGTCGACCCCATGTGATTGCAAATGGTCCTTAAACGTAAAGAACTGGAAGGTCCCTCTCAAGGTGTGTCCAAGAGACCCAAGAGAGGCAAAGGATAGGTGTCTATTGAGCAACATGCAGAGTAAGAAGCATAATCATTTAGCATCCATCAAGAGACTCCTAGTACTGTTTAATCAAGACAAGTGAAAGGAGGAGCTACTGAAGCACCTGGACAGGGACAACACCTAATGTTGTCCCCGAAGTATGTTCAAGCCATCCACGAAAGGTCCACATCAATAGTTGTGATCATGGAATTGAACTTTAGACCTTTCACAAAATTTTCTCCTGAGCTCGTTAGGGACCAACTCAAAGGGTCCCCATTATGGCCCATCCTCTCTGAAAGTGGTGCCTGGTACTTTGGAGAAATGTACCAATTCTGGCACAATAAGGAAGAAGGCACCACAGTTGACGTTGGTGGTGTATCTATCGAGTTTTTCCATCAAGGCCATTTTAGAAGTGTTAAACCTACTGAAGACAGGGCCAAAAGTTACTCACCTGCCCACTCGCTCTGATGCTGATGTGTGAAAAATTTGGTTGAGGGTGTATGATTGAGAAGATAAGACATATAGAGAGTTGACACTGGAAGAAAGGATATACTTCAAGATTGGTACTTATCACATTTTTCCCACAAGAGGGAACAAAATTTCAACATATACTGTAGGAGGAAGTGTGATATTGATGAGAAAGGTTAATGCTAACCTTCTTCATTTATATCTCATGGAGATCTTGAGGCAGTTTGAAGAATGTAACACAGGGAAGTTTGCATTGCCCTTTCCTTATCTCATCAGGAAGTTATGCAAGCGTGTTGGAATTTTGGGGTACACTAATTATGTCTCCAAAAGAGCCCAAAATGCTTTATTCATTAAACTACTAAAGCCACCAACCCCAAGGAAAAGTGCTGGTGAGACATTGGTGCCAGAGCAAGAGCAAGAACAGACGGTGGGGCCCACTACAACTTAAACTACAGGGCCTAGCCAACTCCCAATCATGAGGCCTAGTCAACAACAATAAGTGGGGCCCAACATGAGCTAGCGAGACCTACCGCTGCCATTGCCATAGGATTATTGAATGTCGATGAGCCATCTTAGGGCCATCATTGAGACGGTCAGTTGGGGAAGTTGTGATGATGCTAATCTCTTCCATGTCATCAATGACACTGTATGGTCCATAGTTTCCATAGATCATGCATGGGGTGAGGTGGCCATCCAGATAAGAGGAGGGGAGAAATTTATCACAACAAATTTCAAGAAACACTGCATCCTTTTAGGTGTAACTAGAGACTGATGAAGGGGCCACAGTAGTGGTCATGTAGCACCAGGATACAACGGGAGCCGTAAAAGTGGTCACGGACCACATCAAAGAATCTTTCAATGTCCCTATTGTGCCACTAGCAGATTTTACAGGAGCACACAATACTCAAACTCTGGTTGGTCCCTCGATGACTCCTACAAAGCATGAGGATGTCCTTGATTGATTTTTGCAAATAGGACAAGTAATGACGTTCTTGTTTGACATATCAAAAGATGTCACGGCAACACAATAAGATATCATCTCCACCAAAGGAAAGCTAGTCATGGTAGAGATCAGCATCAAGCATGTGGAGGTAGAGTTGGTAACACTCTAAGAAAGGTTCGTTACCCTACAACCTACACAGCAGGACCCATCTCAGTTTGTTCCCACAAACTAGCTAGACACTTTCAAGATAGAGCAGCTCAATAAACTTTGGTAGATAATAAAAGAGTGGTAGAGGAAAAGGAGAAGGCCAACAAGGATGCCTCCAAGACACAAGTGCAAACCTACATGCATGCCAAGGCACTCAGAGCCTTACAGGAAGAGAATAAATAGCTTCCTACTAACAATCTTTGATTGACAACTATGGAGAAACAAAAGAATGCTCTCAAAGAAAATTTTCAACAATTACGAGAACAGTTAGTTAAGGTTAACCAAGATGTGAATCGTTTGGCTAAAGAGAATTGAACCCTCTCAATGGAGGAGGCACATGCAATCTGTCAAAAGATAGCCATTGGAATAAGCACGGGGAAAAATGATTCCAAGTGGCATGAAAAGTTAAAGGAGCATTTCAGAGACCAGGTGGGGATGTACAAGCAAGTCATCGAGAAGGAGATCCATATGGCCAAGGCCCACATCAACACTTTTAGTGATCAACACACTAATTGGTGGGCCATATTGGACACATGCATTTGCCCACTAGGAAGAGCTAAAAAGCTAGGACTTGTAGATTCAAGATCTCATAGAGTACATGGAATTGGAAAATCTACGGTATGCCAATCTAGCCATGTTGATAGTAGGACACCAAAGAATAGAGCTTGAGAAGCAAGTAGCGACCACCTATGCCAAATATGAAGCAGAATTTATGGAGCACAAGAAAACATTGCAAAGGTTAGAAGTTGCAAATTATGAATTAGAGGTGCTTAAAGCTAGCTACAAGTGAAGAAAGATGTTGCAGTGTACTAGGCTTGACGGCTTACAAATTTTCAAGAGTACAAAGATAAAGTCAGAGCCTACAAGGAGGAACAAAAGTTGTTTGCAGCCTGGTATGTTAAAGCAAATCAGATGTTCCTGCAACTACCGTGCCCATGGGAGGTGCTAACTCCATCAAACATTGGAGCATTAGCATGGATGGCACAAGATCCCCGAACTGTAGAGGAAAAGCTCTAGGCACTCCTTCAAAGTTGCCAAATTCTAAAACCTGGAGCACAAGACAAGGGGAAGCAACCCATGGAGAAGCCATCGCCACCTGGAACCACATGAGCCTAAATAAAATTTTGCAATTTTGTGATTTTGTAATTTTGTAATTTTGTGTTCATGTCCCAATTTTTTTCTATTCAATTCTCCACTGTGGCATGAATAAATTCCTAATCAGTTAATAATCCCATACCTATCCACCATGTAATCAATGGAGCTCATTCTCATTTTGTTTCACTTGAGGATGAGTTTTCATTTAGTCATGGAGGTATGATGAATCATGATTCATTAGGCTCTGACATCAGACCCACGATATTGGATCCACGAGATCGGGTACGTGATATCACGACCCAAATAACAATATCAGATACACGATATCGTGACTCTTGTGTGAGCCTATAAATAAACATGTGGATGCATGGGAAGGAGTTAGTTAGAAATTCAGTTAGTTAATATTTCTATTGGGATTTTTCATTTTTAGTTCTTTTCAACCCTTTCTCCTAGTGCATGCTTACAGTGTGATGATTATAATTGTACGACACCTTTATTTGAATGTGATTTACTTGAACATGCACATGACTGAAAATAAAGATTGAGATTACTTCATCATTGCATCATTCACTTAGTTTAATTATTTAATTGTCATTGTTATTTATTGCTTTCGTAGTTAATACCTCTTTACCCTAAACTCCTTAAACACAAAATGAGTACAACTTAATCACAAGCATTTAAGTGTGACTACTTGGTATCCCAGTAGTGTACCTAGGCCATGCGCTTGGTAATCCCAGTGGTAGCTGTGCATGAGGTTTAAGATGTGTATGGATGATTAAGGAATGGATGCTCATCACACTTAGGATAGCTTAGATTCTCTCCTCCCATCTCCTCTTAGCTTAACTCTCTCTCCCTTTTCCTCTTAACTTAAACAAATTATTTTCCATTACCTCTAAGAGTAGCACTAGTGTAGGACTACATCATACAACTCACTCTAGACTAAACCATACATGACAAAGCAAATACTAGTCCAAGTGGGAAGACAATGAACTACGATAAATGAGTAACTATCTAAATAGCACAACTAGGCCATCTGCAAAGTTCAACTGGATCGTGCATGAAATGCTCATATTCATATGGTTGAGTGTAGGGGTATCTTACCACTCATCAATGTCCAAGTACATTCCACTCAAATAAATACTTCATTCAATTACAAAACATCACACTGCAGGCATACACTCCTAAGTGCTAAGTACTAAAATCAAGGAAAAAAACTGATGGAATTTCACTAAGTGTCTAATGAAACTATATGTGTGCAATTCACCTAAGTGTTATATTTATAGGCCCACACACATCCACGATATCAAATACGTGACATCATATCTTGTGCCCCGATATCAGGGATCCAATATCATGGCTCCAATATTAGATACTTGTTATTCTTGTTAACAAAAAACTTGATTTATCATACCCCCACGATTGACTAAAAACTCATCCTTGAGTTAAAAAAATGAGGATAGAGTTCCTTACAAAGTTAGAAGGTAGATTTACATGACACTAACTCTTATATACATGACTCTTTAATGTTGTAGTGGACTTTATTGAAATGACACAATTCATAACATGACAACTTTATAAAAAGAACAAAAATTGGTGAAGCTAGATGTAACTTTATGTTATCCTAAGTATCAGTAGCTCTTCCATAGGTTGCTTCCCCTCATCATTAGTCTTTTGAAATATGTATCAGTTTAGAAGCACTTGAAGTTTCTCTTCTTTCATTATGGGATCATGAACCATCCATGCTAATGAACGAATGTTTGATGGAATTGGCACATCCCATGGGCATGGTAGTTGTGGAAACATTTGATTTGTGTTAACATACCAAGCTATGAATTACCTTCTTTCTTCCTTGAATGCTCTGGCCTTTTCTCTTGACTCATGATAGTCTGATAATCTTTTGTCTAGGTTTGCTACTACATCTTTCTACCCATGGTAGCTAGCCTTTACTACTTTTAATTCAAATTTTTCTACTCAGAGTTTCTGCAAAGCATATTTTCTATGCACAAACTCTTTCTCATATAATTCATAGGTGGCTACTAATTGTTGTTCTAGTTCATTTTTTTGGCCTACTTATTATCAACATGGCTAAGTTAGCATAACAAAGATTAGCTAACCCCATGTACTCTTTCAAGTCCTCAGTCTATAGGTCTTTATTTTTCATTTTTGCCTAATGGACAAGGGCATAGCTATCCAAGATGGATTGCCAATCAGGATTCTATTCTAATATGGAACTAATATTGGCCTTTGTCATCTAGATTTCTTTCTCATTGATTTGTCTATACATACATACTTGGTCTTAGAAGTATTCCTTAAGCCTATCATGTTTCTTTACCTTATTTTTCCATGCCTTGATTTTAATGGTTAATTTTTGTCGAATGGTGTGTACCTCCTCCATAGAGAAGATTCTATTTTCTTTCATGAGGTGGCTCATGTCTTGGTTAACCCTTACTAGCTGTTCCCTTAACTGGTGGATGTTCTCTTCTAGGATGTTTTTTTTCTTTTTGCTTCTCCATAATGGTCAACCTCAAGTTGTCAATAGCAAGTTGTTTGTTTTCCTCTTGAACTATGATAAGTGCCTATCTATGCTTCAACTACAAAGGCATTCCATACCACTTTCTCCTTCTCTATTGCCAACTGTTTGTTCTACTCAATTAGGCTATCGATCTACTCAATTTTGAATTGTTCAATTTAGCTAGCCATAATGAATTGTATGGGAACTCTCCTTTCAGCTCTCAAGGCTACGATCTCTTCTCAAAGTTTCAAAACTTCTACTTCTGCATGCTCCACCCTAGTCTCTACCATGATCAATTTTTCCTTTGTGGTGATCAACTCTAACTATACTATAGTGACATCGCTTGAGATGTCGAAGAGTGTTGTCATTACTTGCTCCATCTACAGCAATCGATCAAGTGCATCTTCATGGTCAGTAGGAGTCATTGAGGTTTTAACTAACATTTGAGAATCTCTAGCTCTAGTTAGATCCATCCGTGGTACAACAAGTACATTGAAGGATTCTTTGATGTTATCAATGATCACTTCTGCTACGTCCTGGTGTTGCATTACCATAACTGTGGCTCCTTCTCCAGTCTCTAGCACCACTTGGAACAATGCAACATTACCAAAGATATGTTGTGATCATACCTCTTCTTTTGACTATAATGAAATCTATCCACTTACTAGATCAGCTAAAACTATGGGTCTTATGGCACTATCTATAACTCTATATAAATTGGCCTCTTTTCTAGTTCCCCAACTAATTGTTTCTATAATCTGTTGTAAATTTCTCATCGATAGTCTATAATCTTGTGTTAGGAGTAGTGGAACTTCTTGTCCTTATTGCCCTTGTTGTTGGTTGCTAGGCCCTACTTACTCTTATTCTTGTCACTACTCTTGTTGTTAATCTTGTTCTTGTTCTTGCTCTTGCTCCTCACCATGATCCATCCTTGGTGATGCTAGTTTAAGCAACTTAGCATATGAAGCATTTTGTGCTCTCCTAGGAACATCATTAGTGTATCCCAAGATTCCAACTCACTTGCACAGTTTCCTAATAAGGAAAGGAAATGGAAGTGTTGGATTCCCTACCTTCCTTTCTTCAAATCACCATTGAATTTTCATAAAATAGAGTTGTGAAATAATGGCATTGAATTTGCCCATCAGAATTGCACTTCCTCTAGTCGCATAGGTTGATAGTTAATTGAGTCCTTTTGTTGAGAACAAATGATAAGTGTCAATTTTAAAGTATATCCTCTCCTTCAAAGTTAGTTCATTATAGCCTTTATCTTCTTTGTCATAAGCACTTTTTAACCATAATTTTCTTATTTCTAGATCTAATCAGGTGGAAAAATATGCAAGTTTTGCCCCTTCATTAGGTATATTTAAAGCTTCAACAATTTCCTTGATTGAGAATGAAACTATAATTCCTTTAATATTGATTGTAATTCCCTCTTTCTTATTGTGCCAAAACTTATATTTTTCCCCAAGATACAATTCCCCACTATCTGAAAGGATATGCCATAGCAGTGATGCTTAGAGCTGCGTCCTAACTACTTCTAGAACAAATTCCATGAATGGGCCAAAGTTCATCTCCACAATGACTGTGATCAAGATGGATCTCTCTTGAATGGCTTAGAGGAAATCTTGTAATAATGTGAGGATTTTTCATTACTCTTGCGGTGCTTCGACCTCTCCTTGGGCCAATTGTATTCTGGTAAGAGTGTCTTGATGAATGTTAAAGGATTGGGCTTTCTGCTCCTCATGTTCAAGTGCTTGTCCTCCATTTTGGCCTCTACCTTGGCCTCTCAGTCATTTGCTTGTTCCTTGTGAAGGTTTTCTTTGTGCTCCTCCTTTTCTTAGGATCATTTGGAATCATTAAGAATTTAGAATTACTAAGGTATCTTCATGTATTCTTAATGGTTTTATACCTTAAGTCCCTAGTTACTAAGATTGCAAATTTAGAAAAATTTTCAAAAAGTTACCCCATAGGTGTTAATCTCTTGATAACCCTTCATAGTTGCTAATTTTATTCCTATGTATGATGGTTATTAGTCCTTAGGATCATTAATTAAGTTTTTTGGATTTAGTATGTTTGATTATTATTTAGAAATTCCAATTATCTCTTCATACTTACCCTTAATGTACCTTTTGGGTGTTAGAATTTTTCGAAACATTGGCTCAGATTTTCCTCACTAGCACCCCCCATGACTAGGTTGAGCACTCTATAATCAAATAGGTTCAAAAAACATGAAAATCAAAGTGATATTGATCAAGATATGACTTGGGAAAGCTAGGAGGTTAGAGCTCTTTTCATAGAAGAAAACTTGAAAAATCTCCCTTGCTTCAAATGAGAAAGAATGAAAAAAGTTTCTAACTCCCCACGTATTTAAACTTTTTGTGAGACCCAATATTGAGGACTCGACATTGGGAATCTAATATCGGTGACCCAATATTGAAGCCCTAGAAATTTTAATTTTCATGAGTGTCTAATTGAAAAAATTAATTCTCTTGGATTTTAGAAAGATTTTAAGGTGGCTTAGAGGATTTGGATGATAAAAACATGCTTGGTTTTGGTCAAAAATTCATCATTGGAAGTTCATAGAGAAGGAACCTTGGACTAAAAAAGTTCATAAGTTGGGTAAGAATTGGAAGTGTAAGTGATATAGGAAGTGCTTATTAATATTTAAAAGGTTCAAGATGATGTGGAATTACTTGGTAGGTATAAGATACAATAGTTATACAAGTGGATCCTCCCCAAAGAAGGCTCTAGTTCTTAATGCCCCTATAAAACCATGCCTAGAAGTGTCCTTACGCACTTAATGAGTTGAATGTAATACATACTTGTTTAACAAAACACACATGTTAGTACCACCAAATTGGGAAAATAACTCTATGTTACACAAAATCACAAGTTATGATTATTCTTACAATGAGATGAGATGGGCTTAGAAGGGATTGTAGAAATCAAGACGTGAGATGTATTACGATAAACATAATGAATTCTTGTGTTTTATTAGTGGAATCATTAGCCTTTCTATCCAAGAAGCAAACTAAGTCCAAATCACATTCCAATGCTATTGCATCATCTTATCTCTTGCAGTTACAATCATAAGACTATCAATGTTACAAGGAATATTGTCACTTGGCGTATTGTCCAAGGGAGGAATTTTATCCATGGCACTTTATTTTTATTTTTACATTTTTGAGAATCCACCTACCTTCAGGCATGGGTAACATGTTTTTCCAGTGGAACCCCCAAAAATTTATTCTGTGCTCTTTTTATTTTTTAACTATGTTAATTGATGAATTGTGGTTTGATAAGCCTCGATATCAGATCCTTGATATCAAGTACATGATATCGCAGCCTAGATAACAATATCGAATACACGATATCATGATTCCTGTGTAGGCCTATAAATACAACATTCGGGTGCACAGAAAGGAGTCAATTGTTAAGTCTTGGAGTAGAGTCATTTTGTTAGTTTTCAGTTCCTTTCCAAGTGCATGCTCGTAGTGTGATGATTGTAATTGTACATAACCTTTGTTTGAGTGTGATGTACTTGGACATGCACACAATCAGCAATAAAGATCAAGATTACTCCATCATTGTAGCATTCACTTAGCTTTTAATTACGTTAATTGTTAATTGTTATCTATTGTTTCCTTAGTTAATATTTCTTTATCGTCATTTACTATTCCTATTGTTAAATGCGGAATGAGTATGACTTAATCACAAACATTTAAGTGTAACTACTTGGTAATCCAATGGTGTATCTAGTAGTGCTCAAGTAATGTGCGCTTGGTGATCCTAGAAGTAGTACACGAAGTCCAAGATGCATATGGATGATTAAGGATGGATGCTTATCACACTTAGGTTAGCATAGATTTCATTTTCCACTGTCCATTAGCTTAATTAAGATTGTTCCCCATCATCTCTAGGAGTAGCACTAGTTTAGGATCCCATCATTTTCTTCACTTTCGACTAAACCATACATGATAAAGCAAATACTAGTCTAGGTGGGAAGACAGTGAACTGTGATCAACGTGTAACTATCTAGATGCCACAACTAGTCTGTTTGCAGAGTTCGACCGGATCATGCATACACACTCGTATTTGTATGGTTGAGTGTACGGGTACCTAGCCACTCATCATCAATCTTTGAAGGTAGTAGTTATTTTACTCATACTCCCATTTTTTGTTAGATCTGCAAGAATATAATACAACCTTAGTAACATGATAAAACCTACAATAATAATCCAAAAAGAATCCACGAATTCCCTTAATGTCACACCCTTTACATTCCCACTTGGTTCTTCACTTTTTTGTCTAGGCATAATGATCACACGTTTATTCTTAGTTGTATGATAGAAAATAATATCACTATAGCCATGGTAAGAACTTCTTATTAATGGAATGAATGGATGAATGATGTGGGCTCACTATGCAAAGAATCAATCTCTTATGACTCGATAACATAGAGAAATATTCACCCTATTAAACTACATCTTACCTTTATTTAATGTGTCTTATTAGTAATCAAAATTTTTTATAAAGGGATTAAAAACAAAGTATAAAAAATGAAAAATATAGTAAAAATTATGAAAAAGTGTAAAGAATGAAAAATGTTAAAAGAATTTAAAAATGCAAAAGAAAATGAAAAATTGAAGAAATGGAAAAGTATAAAAGAATGAGAAAAGATTAAAGAATGAAAAGAATTGTAAAACAAAAAATAGAAAAATCATTTATTAATTCCAAAATCAAAGTGGAGTATCTCCCCCATGATTGAACTCATGGACAAGTGCTCTCAAAATGCTCCCTAGATCTCTTAGATCAAACATTTTAGGTGGCTCTCCTACCATCTTCATTAACTTAACTGTTCTATCATTATCCCATGTAATTTTGATGGTAATAGAGTTATGATCATTTAAGTTCCTATTTTTTCCCCTGTAGTGTATGATTATGAGTTATTCATTTTATTTTTGGGCTTTCAATTGGAGTCATTTTCTTAGTTTGGGAATTAGCAAATGCTTCAGATGTTTCCATGCATATGTTAGACAGTTATTGGTTCTCAATTAGTGGCCATAGGGTGTCCTTTGGTTTGGTGGCCTTTGCTCTTTCAATTTCATACACTGGTTGTTTAGTATTGCAATTGTGAACTGGAATGGTAATTGTATTGATATTTTGAAGTGTTGGTCTAGAATTTCATCCTCTTCTTTCAACAATAATGCATGGAATTCATTGTGTGTGTATGGCTTCATGCATGTCTTCTTTAGAAATCTCAACCGAAAAATCTCTCATACTTGGCTTAGCATCAATTATGCTACGCCATGCCCTCCCCATGATTATTGAGAATTCCTTATCAACATCTTTTACATCAATTACTAGAAAGTCAACTAGATAGGACCACCCATTAACAGTGATCACTACATCATCTATCTACCCCAAATGAGTGCTGATAGATTGATCTACAAGCTCCAACCTAATATTGCATTCTTCCAATGGTGGTAGGTTCCATGCTTGATATGTTTTGTAAGAAATAAAATTTACCCCAAAACCTAAGTCTAACAAAGCTTTGCATGATAAATTCCCAGCTATTCATAGATAAATCAAAGGAATTCCTAGATCAATTCTCTTCTTAGGAAGTGGTCCTACCTTGATCTAGTTAGTGACAATTTCAGTGACCATCACAACTTGTGTGTTCAAGCTTGATGATGATGGAAGCTTGTCAATGATGAGAAGATCTATTTTAAGAGAAGATGGTCTCAATGAAGCTCCAATTCTACCATCCTTCTCTAAATTTGTCCTAAAGAAAAAGACAATTCTTTGTTTGGCCCTTAGTATTACTGGTGAGATCCTCCACTTGTATATTTACTGCCCTTTCAGCTCTCTTCTATTGTAGCTGTAATGGAAACTCCCCTTGCATCATGGATGATGGCACTAGTGGCAAAGAATTTGAATTGGGATTTGAAAAATCAACTACTTGTGGATGCACATATGAGTCTAAATTGATCCTTGGTAGTGTTAGTTAATGGTATTTTGGCAAGTAATATGGTGGAGTTTGAATAGTTGCATTTTTTGGTGAGATCGAATGTTGGATGTAGTACCCATAAAGGTCATGTTATTGATATGGATACCATTGATGTGGAAATGCATGGCCCATAATTAAGGTTGTTGCCTCTGTTGATGGTGTTGCTCCTATGGCTACAGCAATGCTCCACTAGGATAATACATTAGTTGGGATGTTTGTCTATAGTTAACTTGAGGATAAGGTAACCACTTGGGCATTTGTTTTTGAACAAATTTAGGATTAGGTGTGTGTGCCCTTGTTTGTTGTAGATGTGTCATAACCAAAAAACATCCCTAAGAATGTTCATACTAACACATAGTACAATCTTCTTCATTTATAGAGTTGGTATATGAGACCTTAGCTACTGAAACAATTTTGCCTTTGCATCCAAGTTCTCTTTTCTTTCTTTTGTTGTTACCTTTTACAAAGGCTTGCTCTGCTCATTCCTCCACAATCTTTAACACTATGGTACATATTTCATCGACTGAGTCCCACATTTTTGCTACCTGTGCTGCTACATCAGCAATAGATTTTTGGATCCTTGGTGTCTCTATTTAGATTTCCTAGTCCAAGGTTTCTTCCTCTTGGGTATCACACACCTATGCATCTCTCTTTCTTATTAATGAATCCCTATTGTACTCTTCAATTGATTTCCTTTTTCTGAGTTCACCTTATTCTTTTACCATTTGATTGATTAGTCTTTGAATATGATGGATGGTCAGTTCTAATAATCTTCCCTGAGCATAAACCCCAAGGGTCTCTCTGGTTTTACTTCTTAGCCCATCTATGATGTGCCTAAGCTATTCCTTTGATGAAAATTTATGGCCTGGGCATCTATGTAACAACAAATAATATCGATCCATTACCGCATCAAAGGTTTCATGAGTCCCTTGTTTCTAGCCTTGGATTTGTTTTCATAAATTTGATACTTGTGAATAGATCTAATATTTATCATTAAATATTTCAAGCATGGTACTCCAATGTTTGATGGATTTAGGTTCTAGTGACCTATACCAGTTGATGAGATGTGATTCACATAGGCCACGACATCGCATCCCCCATGATATCGCGTACGCGATATCACATCTTCCCCTACGATATTGCGTACGCGATATCATAGTCCGCTGCCATATCTATAAATAAGATGCGGCTCTCCCTTGTTCGGGATCCCAGTTTTAGAGTAGCGAAGCTCTGGCAGTTTGATCCCTCCAGAGTTAGATTTTTTTCCGTGTCTGCCCGCAGTGTGGTGAATGTAATTGTACAGTGTCTTTATTCGAGTGTGCCGTACATGGACACGCACATGACCAGAAATAAGATCAAGATTACTTCATCATTGCAGCATTCACTTAGTTTATTTATTTGTTTATTTAATTAATGTTATTTATTGCTTTCATAGTTCGGTGTGAGTACGACATGATTACGAGCATCTACGGATGTGTACGGCTAATCAAGGAATAGGTTACTCATTGCGATTAGTCTCTCACCCTTAAACTCCTAGAAGCGGAATGAGTATGACTTGGTTACGAGCATTTAAGTGTGGCTACTTGGTTGCCCAGTGGCGTATCCAGGATCTACGCTTGGTAACCTAGTGGCGTATTTGGGGTCTACGCTTGGTAATCCCAGTGGCGTACCTAGGCCTACGCTTGGTAGTCCCAATGGTAGTCATGCACGAAGTCCAAGATGTGTACGGTTGATCAAGGAATTGGTTGCTCATCGCACTTAGGCTAGATTAGATTTTCTTACCCTTTTCCTCTTAGTTTAGTTTGGTTAATATTATTTTCCATTGCCTTCAGAAGTAGCATAGATTAGGACACATCATACACCTCATCTAGACTAAACCATACGTGACATATGCAAAACTAGTCTAGGTGGGAAGACAGCGAACTACGACCTAAGGCTAACTATCTAGGTGCCACAACTAGTCCATCTGCGGAGTTCGACCGGATCGCGCGTGCGACGCTCGTTTCGTATGGTTGAGTGTAGGGGTACCTTGCCAGTCATCATAGGCGTTGTTGCCGGGGATGATGCTAGTTATCTAGAATAGTTATATCATACACGGTCGCTATAAAGGACTTAACGATATATCTTTCAAAAAATAATAATTATAAAAATCCACATAAATTCACACACAACAATGCCTCTACTACAAGATGATAATAAAGCCACACTTAGTGAGGAAATTCATTGGAGAACCAATGAGCTATATGACGATGAAGGTTGGAGTATACAACCTGAAGTGGGAGTTTCCTATAAGAATGAACAAAAACAATGTTATCATAATGCACGTAAGCCTAACTTACCCAATGACGATGAACCCCCACTGGCCACTACAAGCTTCACGCAAATACAAGAGGCTATTCGAATCTCACGTAGGCATCGTAAAGAGAGCCGACTACCCAGGCTCGATTTAAACAACTTTC
>MNCI01005364.1:44644-58203 GCA_015680685.1 Gnetum montanum | reverse complement strand
AACCACAGGCTGCCCCTCTCACGCAGGGGCAAACCTCAAGTCAGAACCACCAGCCATCCCCTCCTCAGCGTAAAGAGGAGAATACAACAGTCAACGCAGCAAAAGGCCACTCTACGGTTGGCTTCCCTAAGCCCAGGCCCTTGGCCTCTGTGCCTATGTCTATGCCTCAAGAACAGGCCAAGGGTGCAAAAACGCAGTCACCTTCTCTCGTCAGAAAAAAGAACAACCCTCCCACTGACACTGCGCCACCTCGAGAGATCCGTCTCTTGGGCCGAGTGGAGGAGGACAAGGGGGGTAAACAACCTTGCCGAGAGAAGGACCTCCTCGATGCGTTCACACAGGTCAAACAAGCGCTCAAGCAAAAGAACACGACGCTGAGCTTGTACGACCTGCTGATGACTTCTCGGGAACATCGTGAGGCTATGGTACGCATGTTGACGTCCATATCAGTGGATGCCAGCCTGCCGGCAAAAGAGGAAGCGATACATGCTATCATGTTTCCTTCTGACGCTGAGCCACCCAAGCCTACCTCGTTGACCTTCCTGGACGAGTCTGTCAAAGATGATCCGGAGAAAGGTCAAGTAACGACTGAGCCCATGTTCATCACCATTTGGGTCGGCCAGTACTAGATCCGGAGGGTGCACGTGGATGATGGTGCAGCTGCCAATGTCGTCCCCTATTCCATCATGGATAGGTTGGGATTGGTCGACCAGATTACTCCCACGACAACAGCTTGCGTGAAATCGTTCAACGGAGCACGGGTTCAGGTCAAGGGGACGGTGCGTATTGAGTTCGTGGAAGGGAATCAATTCCCAACGGAAGCCACGTTCTTAGTCGTCGAGGAGATGCCAGGCTTCAACTTAAACTTAGGGAGGTCGTGGTTAGCCCAGCTGAGGGCGGTCTCGTCGCCGATCCATCAGGAGATACACCTACCCTATGCCGGAGGGGAGGTTATCATACGCGGCGACGAGGTCACCCCCAGGACCATTAACAACATTGAAGAGGAACGGGGTTCGGAGATCGAAACGGCTGACGATCAGTCCCCTCTCCAAGCCCCTGAACCGAACAATGACAATGATGACGGTCTAGCCTGGGCCAACCTGCCATTTCCGGATGACAGCGTAGAGGAGTCGAACTGCAAACCTCCTCGCCCTTACGCAGCGTTTAACATAAAAGCCGCTAGGAGACAATTGCGTATTGACGGTTGAACGAAGGTCTTCTGCGTGTCTTACTTTTTCTCTGGTAGGTTAGCATATTTCCCATTTGACAGTCTCTTTCGTTTTAATGTGCTTCTACGCTATGTCTGCTTTCCGTGTGTACGCTTGCCATTTCTTGCGTGTTTTATTATGCTTGTCTCATTTACGCTTCCACGCGTACATTTCTTGTTACATAGTTAGGCTACAACCCGCAACAGCCTTAAACTAGTTGTGCAGAAGTATTTATCATCATTCACGCAGTTACCCCTCTGGCCCGCAACGGCCTTAAACTAGTAACTACGTTACCGCAGCTGGCCCGCAACGGCCTTAAACTAGTAACTACTTTACGCAGGTGGCCCGCAACGGCCTGAAACTAGCAGCCAATCTACGTTTTCTTTGTTTTACGTGGATGGCCCGCGATGGCCTTAAACTAGTAGCTACTTTCGCAATTTACGCTTCCTGTTACACTCCCGGCCCACAACGGCCTTAAGCTAAGACTTACGCTCTATTATTCGCAAAAAACAACAAAAAAAACAAAACAAAATGATAGGCAGTTAACATTCAATCAAGTTTTATAACATGTCTTTTCAAATCATTTGTAACATGATACAACATCAACAAAAATCACGCATTTCCCCTACTGCCACTATCACCAGTGTCCTTCAACTCTAAATCCAGCCCCAAAGGGTCATCCTCCAGTGGGCCATCGTTTCTGGGAATTATCCCTTCATAAAAGATTGCCTCTTCATGAGGCTCTCCTTCTAATGTTGGCTCCACAGGAAGACGCTCTTCACCGTTGTGTTCCATCTCTGCTTCCACTGCTTCCTCTCCCAGCCCTTCAGCTGGCGTACTCTCTCTACCCACTTCTGGTACCTGAAATACAAAGAACATAAAAACAATTAGAATGAACAACGCTATGTCGGAAATGTTCTAGCTAAGCCATGCGTAAACTTACTCGAGACAGCCCTGCTTCCACAGCAAAGGGAAGCTTGTCCAAACCGGCCCACAAATGCTCCATGATTTCATCCTCTGTCAGGTCTTGCCACACATCCTCACCCGAAGCCGTCCCTACTTTCACCTTCCCTTTCTCCACGCTACTCCAAGAGGGAGGATCTGGGTAGAAAGTAGGGATTGAAGCTTGATTCTCAGGAAAGACCATTGCTCTCTCTGGAGATGCAGTTACGGTCACCTGTTCCTCAAACTTCTTAAAAGCTTCGGACGCTCCGATGGTGTCCACAAAGACCTCCAAGGATCGAGCTTTAACAGCGGAATCGTGGTAGCGTTTTCTATAGGCGGCGCTTTCCCTTTTGTATACGTGCTTGTGGTCTTTCTCCTTCTGCCCCCATTCCTGTACGCCCGCGCAGTAGTCCCTCCAGTCTCGACTTTTCTGAGCAAGGAGCTCTATTTGCATCCTTTGCTCTACTAACGCTCGACTGGTCTGTACGTTGTTCTTGACCACTGTCCAATAACGGGAGTGATCGATGACAGCAGTACGCCAGTCTTCATCCCCTATCAATCGAGCCTGTAGGAACTCATATCGCGCCCTTAGGTCATCGACTTCTTTAGTCAAAGATTCAACCCTCTGTTCTGACCGCTGCAGTTTCTTCCATAGGTCCTCATTGACATTTCTTCTTTCCCATACAGAGCGTGTCGAGCGTAACGCACATTTACGCATTTCCTCATAAATGTGACGTGGCACGACTACCTCATCAGATGGGGGTTCTGCTGTGTCCAGGTCAATGGGCTCCGCGGGATCCCATCGGAGGTGAGCTCCTGACAGAAAACAAGCATCAAGACAGATGACATATTACCGCCAAGACATTACGTAGTCACTTTGATTAACTTACCAACGCCAGGTTCAATGCGTTCCAGACGCTCGATCATGTCGTTGATGACGCCTTCCATGAAGGCAAACTTATCAAGGGAGTCTCTCCACGTCTTGTTGACAGCAGCAGACGTTGAGGCATCCCCTTCCCCTATAGCGTAAATCAGGTTAGACGTTACTTATTCACAGATTCGTTTAAAATACGCTAACGTACTCATTACCTCTACCGGTGCCAATAGCGACTTCATCAGCATCCTCCGTATTTCTTTCCATTTCACGCACCAGAGTCAGTGCGTCACTGGTTCCGGTAGCAGGGGTCTCCTTATGTGCCCCGGTCTGTACACGGCTCCCACTAGCGGCTGGGGCCGCCCTACGCGATGGAACCTGCACATAACGCGTATCAACAGTCGAGGCCTCTTCTTCCAAAATTGAGGCCCCCTCCCCATGGCTTAGTACTATCGCCCCTGTCTCAGGGGTCAAGTGCCTTGTCATTTTTGCTGCTTACATTCCCATGCATTAGAACATAATTCCAACTAATCTAAATGAAACATTGCGTATAGACTGTTTACACTTACCAGGCGGAGGCTTAGTCCGCTGCACCGTGAGCCCAACAGTATGGCCTGCCTCACCTCCAGGGGCCTCAGCCAGACGGAGCCTCTTCCGCCGAACTGCAGGCTCCACGATTTCCTCCGCCAAGCATTTCCCCCGCGAGGCATCGCCGGTGTAGGTAGGCATTATCCCGCCTACACTGTCGAGACCTCGCACTCGGGGTGCTGTCATGCCTTTAGTTGTCACCGACATCGACTCTCCGATCCCTTCCGGCGGATCCTGCCCACGGGTAGTGCTAAGAATGTGGGCGATCCAAGGTTTGGATAGTTGGTCTCGGTCCTGCTGCACCCAGACCCCATTCCTTTGAACGACTAGATACTCAGCAAACCGCCGGAGGACAGCTATGAAAAAGGCATGGTGCACGTTGAAGCGAGACTCAAGCTTCTCGCGAAGCTTGATCATTTCGCTGCGCAAACCCTTGGAGAGATGGCTCCCCCAATCAAATCGGGCTCCCTCCTCCAGCACCTCTCGCATGATACGCATCTGTTCTACTGAGAAGAACCTCGCCTGCGAGAGGGTTTTGGGGAAGGTACGGGCCCGAAAAAGGGGATAAAGCATTTTGGCGGTCGCCAGCTCGAATTGCTCACAAGGAAACCCCTTGGTTCCCTTAGGGATTCTTGCCCACTCCTGCAGAAGCTCCTCCACTCTGACGCCCCTCTTGGCCTTCACTTTTATGGGAAGGCCGCTGGAGGGGACGCCAAACAGGTCCGAGAAGAGCTGAGCATCGATATCAAAGTTTACACGCACGTTATGCACGCGCGTGCTGAAACGATCTGCCTTCTCACTAAAGGAGTTGACCAGGCCTATCATCTCGCTGGCAGGGACATCAGGGGTGGAAACCAAAAATAGGTGCATTAGCCCTGCGGCCTGGATCTTGGTGACCACTGCAACTGGGGCCACCGACTGGCCGAGCCAACGCTGTGCCTCCTTGATGTCCCCGTAACGAAAGAGGACATCCCTCGCCTCGCGGCCGGAAATCGTAAGGGTAATCTCTCGGGATTCCCTGACTGCAAGCAAAAAACGCAAAGCCAGAAACGCAAGACAAAACAGAAACATTATCGCAGTGTTCATAACTCACAACTACGCAAGCAACATTAAAACACGCGGCAACCTTACCGGGGCCAAACGGCAACGGGAATTGTGGGAGTTCCCTCTCCACGTCCTCGATGCTCAGGGGTGGATCCAGGGTCCAGTCCTCGTGCAACCACCCGAGTCCCTGGAAATTCTTGAAAGACTGCTCATAACGGGTGTGATACTCACGCATCTCGTGGCTGATTTGCCCGATGACACCGGCACGAGCGTTGTTAGTCGCAGTAAACGCCTTTATTGCCGTTTCGGCCCAGGGCAGCGTATCGCCGTCACCGATCAGCTTGTTGTCGCATATAAAAAACCTGTACCATACAGCATAAGCTTACATGTAGACTTCTCTTTCCCTTTACAGACATTATAAACAAAATAAAATAGAAACCATACAGTTAGCCAAATCTGCTTACCCGCCTGCGTAGTACACCGTGCTTGGTGGGTTCTGGAAGTACGTTGACACATGGTGAGCCACGAACAGCGTGTTGTACGCATGGTAACAGTTGAAACGGGCCATGTTCCAAACCCAGTGCAAGCTCCGCAAACCCCGGGAGCTGAGCACTTGGTCCTCGGGATGGCCTGTCTGGATGGCTCCGTCCGTCAGGTACGCTAGAATCCCCTGCGAAGACCCAGGCAATAGGTGTTCCAAAATGGCACCAGCAACATCTCCGGCCACATCGGACCAGATGATGATGCTGAAGTTGCGCAGTAAAAATTGTAGGAATTCCAGCGCCCCCTTTCGAAACCAAATGGCCTTCCCCTGCACTCTTGTGTGAGGAGGAGGAACGTTTGGGACGATGGGGTTCACCCAGCATAAAACCCCAATGATATCCAGCACAATCAGGATGGGCTTCAGCACGATGCTGTAGGAAAAAAGCCAAGACTCATTAACACCTACATCTACATTTGCACAGCTAACACAGAACTCGTAAAACACAACCAAGCCGAAACCGCCCAAACCCTTGCAACAACGCAAGGTTTGTCCCTGACAACGGCGATAAACGCAACCTCACCAAAACCCTCGCACTAACCCGAGGTCCACAATTTTGACATTCACATTCACGCAAAACACATTCAAGAAAAATAAAATAGTCACATAGAACAAGCGTAAGCACGAGAAAAATGACTTACCGGCTAAAAGGCGTCGGGTCGCAAACATCGATCAGTGCCTGCGAGACACGATTCAGATTCGCCTGCACTTCGTCAATTTTAGCCAGTTTCACGTTCTTCTTCTTCACCTTCGGTGCCATCACGATAGTTGTAGAACTTCTTCACAGCCTACTTGCAAATCCTCGCAAGGTTCCATGCCCTAGCTCTCTGCTCTTCTTCTTCTCTGCTCTCTCTTTTCTCTACTCTTCCTTGCAAATTCAAATTCACGATTGCCAACAACTGCTTCTTATCGAAAAATCACTTACTTATACGCAAGGGTCGCCGACTTGATATCAGATCTAAACGGAACTTTCCTGAAATGGAATCCGAAAATCTGGATATTAATTCGGTCGATATCGCACGCTCCACTGTCCGAAATGATGTTAAACTACCACACCTTATTGCCTCGTAATCGGGTTACATTGATTACAAGCTTTGTCCATATTATTCGAAATTCAGTTAGCCTTCCACGTTCGGTGACATCTCGTCACTTGTCTCCTAACCATTTACGCACTTGCTGGTTTTGCAGGACAGACGGAGGATGGACGCCATAGTTTCAGCACCATTAATTTTGACAGGCCCATACGGGAACCTAACTAGACAGTTGGACTCTACACTGGTAGACCATAACCCCCCTTTAGAAAGCGTAACCATAGCCGCGTCGGAGATGTCCCCAGAATGGCCAGAATAGTCAACGCGCATGCTAGACCTGGAAGCTGGGGATATAACCGAGGACCCCCTTTGTGAGGTCCCTATCGTTATGCATAAGGGTGAGACTAAAACGCTAAAAGTCAGTTCTTTGTTAGACGAGAAAACGCACAACGCAGTAAAACAGGTCCTGCAAGACAACATTACTGTCTTTGCATGGTCATATGAGGATATGCCTGGGTTAGATCCTAGATTAATCCAGCATAATATTATCCTCGACCCACAGATTAAAGCGGTTAGTCAAAAGGCACGTAAGATCAAACCAGAGATCGCGCTAGCGGTGCGTGATGAAATCACTAAGCTATACCAGGCTGGTTTCATCCGCGCAGTCGATTATTCAGACTGGGTATCTAACATTGTGGTCGTGCCGAAGAAGACCGGGAGCATACGCATATGCATAGACTTCCGGGATTTGAACAAGACCACAATCAAGGATAACTTCCCGTTGCCAAGTATTGACCAGCTAGTGGATACAACAGCTGGGCATGCGCTTCTGTCCTTCATGGATGGCTTTTCAGGCTATAACCAGATTCCCATTAACCCAGAGCATCAGTTGACCACCACGTTCATGACACCCTGGGGGACGTTTTGCTACACCATGATGCCTTTTGGTCTGAAGAATGTCGGAGCGACGTATCAACGGGCCATGACATACATCTTTAGCGACTACCTCCTCGGGAGGCTGAATGATTATGTAGATGACATAGCTGTGAAGTCTTTGAAGTCGGAAGATCATTTAGAGGACCTGGAGTTAGTCCTTAAAAGATGCTCCACACACGAGCTCCGGCTTAACCCAAAGAAGTGCGTATTCGGAGTCAAAACCGGACGCATGCTGGGGTTTGTGGTATCAGAAACCGGCATACGAGTTGACCCTGACAAGGTCAAAGCCATTGTCGAGTTAAGACCTCCCACAGACCTCAAGCAACTACACGGGTTACAGGGATGCTTACAGTTTATACGCAGATTCATTTCGAGGTTAACCGATAAATTACACCCTATGCAACATCTGCTGAAAAAGGGGGTTAAGTTTGAATGGACTGACGATTGCCAGCGTGCGTTTGATAGTTTAAAACAAGAACTGCAACATCTACCGACGGTTTTCCCGCCACAAAGGGATCTGCCTTTTTTCATTTACCTCGCCACTTCGGACGTGGCAATAGCAGTGTTACTTTGTCAAAAGCGGGACGATGGGTCAGAAGTGCCCATCTACTACTTGAGTCACGCTCTATCCGCGTACTAAACGAGGTATAACGACGTCGAGCGTAATTGCTTAGCATTAGTTTTTACGCTTAAGAAATGTAGACATTATCTTTTTCGTAGTCAAGTAAACATCATATGTAAAAACAACATCCTTAGGGCCATTACGCATAGCTTATATGAAAGTAGTAAAATAGCTTGCTGGAAGGCTATCACTGCAGAATTCGATCTGCACTATATTGGTTAATCATCCACGAAAGGCCAAGCGATAGCTGACCAGTTAACAACTTCACTGATTAACAATTACGCAACCATAGAGCCAGAGTTTCCAAACGAATATGTATATAGTCTAAGCTCTATCGCGACAGGCCTCGAAGCAACGTTGTACTTCGACGGAGCTTCAACCGCCAGAGGCGGCAGTGCAGCCACTGTCCTTACGTTATCCCCCGAGGATGTGCGTCTACACGCTTATCTATTGACCTTCCCTTGTACGAACAATGTAGCAGAGTACGAGGGGCTCCTCAGGGGATTACTAACTGCAGGTGAACTCGATGTGCAACACCTGGCAGTTAGGGGTGATTCGATGCTAGTCATAAATCAAATCACTGGAGTCTACGCCTGTAAGGCTGTACATTTGCAGCCCTACTGCGATCAGGCTAAAGATCTTCTGAGGCGATTTACGACCTTCGACGCCCAACACGTCCCAAGGACTGACAACATGCTGGTCGACGCACTGGCCACCCTGGCTTTACACGTGCCATCACACCTAATTGACACCTACCCTGCATTGATTACAGACTGCACAGATCCTATCATTCGGACGGCACAAATCTCCTCTCTTATCGAGGAAAGCACGCCTGAATGGTACGATAACATCAAAACTTATCTTTTTCAAGGTGAACTGTCATCTACATTAACACGTGCACAAAAAGATGCAATCCGAAAGCGGGCTAAGCACTACGTCATCATCGGAGATAGCACTCTCTGTAGACGCTCTTTCGATGGCGTATTGCTCACCTGCGTTAACAAAGACCAAGCACAGCACATAGTCAGCGAGGTTCACGAGGGACTGTGCGGTGGCCACGTAGCACCACGGGCCATGGCCCTAAAAATCCGGCGCTTAGGGTACTACTGGCCACGTATGGAAGGAGATTGCTTGACAAAGGTTAAGACCTGTGACACGTGTCAACGTCACGCAAACCTCATCCACGTGTCACCCACAGAATTGCACACGACACAGATAACATGGCCATTCCAACGATGGGGACTGGACATTATAGGACCCATCACGCCAAAATCTTCCGCAGGGCATAGCTTCATCATTACCGCTACTGAGTATTTTACGAAGTGGGTAGAAGCTGTTCCCCTGCGAAAAATCACATCCCAACAGGTTTGCCATTTTATCTTGGACAACATAGTAACCAGGTTTGGTCTCCCAATGACTATTGTGACCGACAATGGGCCACAGTTTAGTAGCACGGATACCAAATCCTTCTGTGACAACCTAGGCATCAGGCAGTCTTTTTCCTCTCCTTATTACCCACAGGCAAATGGTCAAGCTGAAGCATCCAACAAGATAATTATCAATTTGCTCAAGAATATGCTCGATCACAACAAAAGGCGGTGGCATGAACAGATCCTCTATGTGGTATGGGCATATCGTACTACGTGTAGGACAGCTACAGGCAGTACACCCTATGGCCTGGTTTACGGATCTGAAGCAGTGCTACCTCTCGAATTGCAAATTCCTTCTCTGAGAATGGTCCTCTCCACCATTATAAATGAGGCTCAACACACCGAAGCTCGGATAATGGATTTGGAGTCATTAGAAGAGAAGCGGAGACAGGCTCTTGAGGCAATTGAGAAATATCAGGATAAGCAGAGACAAAAGCATCATCATAATCTTCAGCAGCGTCCGATCCAGAAAGGAGACCTAGTTCTCAAGGCTGTGCGTGAACCAGTAGGCAAGTTCTCTGCAAACTGGGAAGGCCCTTTCTTGGTGATCGACGCATACGGCAACGGAGCGTTCAAATTAGCAGATGTCAACGGCAACAAGTTAGCAAACTCTGTAAATCACGTCTACTTGCAGCGATATTTCATCTAGCAGCAGCTACAATGTCAATAACAGGTATGGCACCAATCGTCCTCTACGATGCTAAACTGGCAGCACACGTCCGCTATGACGCAAAACTGGCATTGCACGTCCGCTATGACGTAAAACTGGCATTGCACGTTCGCTACGACGTAAAACTGGCATTGCACGTCCGCTACGACGCTAAACTGGCATGCCTTGCACGCGTCCACCATGACTCTAAACTGGCAAACTGTAACCGTCCGCTACGACGTAAAACTGGCAATGTTGTACAGGTCTGCCAAGACGAAAAACTGGCATCTTTTACACGCGTCCTCCACGACGCTAAACTGGCACAGGTACGTAGCCGTCTGCTGAGACGTGAAACTAGAACAGCTTTGTCCCTGGGTCATGACATAAAACTGACACCCATAGCATGGTATGCTGAGACCATAAACCAGCCTTACCACCATCCGCTACGACGTAAAACTAGCGCTTCTCGGTCTGCCCGGACTTTAAACTAGGACCATGGTCTACTGAGACCTAAAACCAGTAACGACGGTCTACCAGGACTTAAAACTGGGACTTACATGTTACCGCCATCCAAATCAAGCGAGCGTGATCATCCTTGTATAGTTGCACAGCAGACGGGGTGGGATACTGGGACAGTCCCGGCATCGCCACCCCACTGGCATCCTACTGATTCCTCGGATGAGCTGCGAGGCATCTTACTGATCCCTTGGAGATGCCGTCGCTGCGCCCACTGCAGCGGTGGTACGTCTGTGAGTTTAGCCCCGCCAGCTGGAGCCTCGATGAAATCCCCGTCGACGACGACTCCAGCAATCTTCGCCAATCATTGCCATCAGACGCTGGCTTCACAAATCCATCTGGCTGGCTCCTTGCAGAACCAGTCAACTGCACTGTGTCTGATGCCTTTTGGCGAAGATATGCTGCGCCAAATCATTGGGATTGGTAACTTCGCCCGCATGCTCTGGCCTCTACTTTACAGCGCATTGGCTCTGTCTTAACATCAGATAGCTTTGGTTTCAAGAACCTCGCCTTTTGTTCATGAGCAATGGCATCCTCTGTTTTCTTGTGTGGTTGTAGGTTACTCGCCTTGGAGGATGTCGTCCAAAGGTGCGTCCATCTGAGCGGTGAAGCACAACAGCGTGTTGAAATGGCTGCTCAGGTTTGCCCGACCACTCAGCTTTGCACATCCATACCTCCCACACTTCTACCCTTAACTCTTGTTTTCCTCCATCCCCACCACCCAGTTCCCATATGCAACATCTACATACGCAAGTATTCATTTTCCACACTCACGCTAGCAGAGATATCGCAGAAAGTGATGCGCAACGCTCCTTTTGCACGCATTCCTGCTACAATTTGTCACAGAGACATCTCAGATTGACGCGCCACGCTCATCTGAAAGCATTCCTGTTGACATAAATAAACGTACATTTCGCATCTTCCCCGAACCTGTTTCAAGTTGCATCCCTTTATCTCCTGTACCCGCCAGTTTTCCTCTTCCATGTGGACAGGGCAACACTTGAGTAGCCATGGATGAACGCTGTTCTTGCTTTTGCCGATTCAGTGTTTCGCATTCTTTGTCGACGTCTGTCGGGTAAGCCCTCCAACCGTCAACAAAGAGGGGCCATTGAAACACCATGAAAATTACGGATCGGCCTCAGGCAGTGATTCGCAATTCAAGCGAGAGCGCGCATCAGCTTTGTTCCAGGACAGGTTTACGCTCTATTACGCACGGCAGCGTAATGAGCGTAATAAGCTCCAAAATAGTCAAAGGCAGAGTCTACAGAAGCGCGACAGTCTGACGCTTTTTCTCGTGGCGCATGATTAACTTGTCTTTACGCTCGTTACGCGGCAGTGCGTACCATTGCGTATGATCATTCAAGTAACTTATACATTATTTACGCTTCATCACGCGCAGCTGCGTAGTGAGCGTAAGTTATACATCGTTTACACTTCATCATGCGCAGCTGCGTAGTGAGCGTAAGTGGTACAATATTTATGCTCTGTTACGCGCAGCTGCGTAGTAAGCGTAAATCAGTCATTGTCTATGCTTTGTTACGCACAGTTGCGTAGCGAGCGTAAAACAATTTTTAGCTTAATTGTTTTCACACCAAGTTACGCTCATGCACGCAACGCAACGCGAATGAGTGTAAAACAGCCTGAAAGCAATTAAAGCACGCTCAGCATGCACCTACTCTTCACACGCACAACACGCAAACAAGCATGTTGTGCGTAGTCACAGTCTGACTTAAAATGATCATGCCAGCAAGGCCTGCAATATCCAGAATTCACATCATCAGGGTTGCGCTTTTTCCACGAAGCATCACGGCTTATAAATACCCCAGTCGACAAAGATACAGTGGTTGGAAAAAATTCAGGTTAGCAAATTTCTGAGCACCAGAGCATTTAGCACTTTGGAGCAGAGATCCAGAGAACAACGCTTTGGCAATTGTGGACATCATCACCTTACAGCCGAAGCAGAGCACAGTTCGATTTGAGCACCGGTGACAGGAGTAATCTTTCTGCTGAAAAGACTCTATCAATCAGAAACAGTTGATCGGTAGACGTCAAAGCTTGGCCCGCCTTGCATCTCAGCTTAGCCTACGAGGTAGATCGGACTTCTGTTTAGACCGTTTTGCTTGTTGTTTTGTGCTTGTTTCACATCCTGTAATCGGGGATTCCCCAGTGTAATTTCTCATACGAAATATACATTTGTAAGTCAAAGCGCAGATTTTGAAGCTACGTGTTTCCTTTTTGCCAGCCTCCTTTCATCATGTTTAGCATTATCGCCGTTGCAATCCGACCGCGTCGTTTTCCCCTTGCTTTACGGTCCCTCGAATCAGATCGCTCTCTTTTACGCACTTTGCATTCTTTTACTGACCCGTAAGTCCCTGTCTGATCGACAAGACCATTCAGGGCACCGCGGATTCGTTTTTCTAGCATAGCCCTCGCGCGGATCCGTGGCTAAAACTATGTACGCCAGAACATCGGTCGGTATTTCCAGCTACCGACATTTTCTGTCGTTACAACAAGGATATGTACGCTTGTGAAGGAGCTTCAACTTCAATACTCAAGCCACCACGCTTCTCTTTAGAGCAAGGTTTAGAGGTAGATGTGTTAAAGTAGGAACGAGTCCTAGCTCTTCTAGGATAATAAGGTGGCATGTGTGGTTGCTTGTGCTTGTTGTGGTTCTCTATGTGTGTGATGAGACAGGTTACTCTAACCATTACTTTAGCAGTTATTCTAATTATTAGAGCAGTTACTCTAGCGATTTATTCTAATTATTAGAGTAGTTGCTCTAGGGGTTTATTCTAATTATTAGAGTGGTTACTCTAGCGGTTACTTTAGCAGTTATTCTAATTGTTAGAGCGGTTTCTCTAATTATTAGAGTAGTTGCTCCCAAGCCTATAAATACAATGCCCAGGCACACAATTGGAGAGAAATATTTTAGCAGTCAAGTAGCGAAACTCTTGTAGTTTGTTTGAAAGTTAGAGTATTTTCCAAGTTCCTGCAGGAGGAGGTCTAAGTATGGACGGATTTTTATTCGAGCATTGTGTACCTGAGCACACCTTGTGTATGGCAATAAAGATGAACTCTTCAATTCATCTTTGCAGCACTTGAGATTTGTTTTCTTACACATTTATTTTATTTTATTTTCTTATGCATTTATGTTATTTTATTTTATTTTATGCAC
>MNCI01005364.1:0-37729 GCA_015680685.1 Gnetum montanum | reverse complement strand
GGCACTCAAAAATCCAATGTTGTTCTAGGGGGTCCCACTAAAAAGACATGCACCCATGCCTGAAGGTTGGTGGCTTCTCTGAATTTAGTATTCAAAAAAAAAAGAGAAAAAAAAAAGAAAAAGAAAAAGGAAGTACCACAAAACAAAAATCACTCCTCCCTTGAACAAAATGCCAAGTCATCATACGCCTTATTATTATGGTACTCATAGTTGCTCATCATGGGATGAAATAATAATCAGAAGAATGGACTTGGTCCTAATCTTGGAACGATGGGTTAATGACACCTTAATCATGCTTTACATGTAGGATTCACTATACCCTAGGTCAGTTACCTCATGTCCCAATCTCAACTATCCCTTCTATACTTCATCTCATCTCACTGTTCATGTAATTGTAGCTCGTGTCCGGTGTAACATAGAATTATTACCTCATTCCAGTGATATTTACATGTGTGTGTTTTGTGGAGTTAGTGCAGATTACATGTACCCCTTCTAGTGCTCATAGACACTTTAAGTTTGGTTACACAAGGGCATTATAGGTTGAAACCTGCCTTGGGGAGGACCCACTTGTGTAATTTTTTGTAATCTTCACTTATGACATAGCTCACACAAACCATTTATTACCCTCAACATAATTTTTCATAATGTTCTTTCCCTACTATTATTCCTCTAAATTTCAACGTTCCTATGTACCATTACATAGCCTTTTTCTCTACCACCCGAGGTTGTATTGATAAAATCCACATCATCATAATTAATTGTTCCTTTCAAATTCATGGAATTACCCTAACAACTGTTAACATGTGCCACATGTCCTTGCTTTCATATTTTATTTTTCAAAAAACCCTAAAAATTTGATTTTTCCCTTGGGCCTAAAACATTGATAGGCCGTGATATCGCGTAAGCAATATTGCGGTTGATGCGATATTGTGTACGTGATGTATCGTACACAATATTGCATCCCTCCAACCCTATAAATAAGAGACCCCCCGCAATACTTAGCATCATTTCTTGCCATTCACACGGGGGAGATTTTCAAATTTTTCTCTACGACTTGTCAGTGTGAAACCAGTGCTTTACAACCTCTATCTCACTCGTTGGTACTCCAATTTTAATTCTGTCTAAACCTACTTGGACCCAGAGTGTTCAGCTTAGTTGTGGGGGAGGGACATCTATCGAAAAGTTCCTAAATTTTTTGGAATTTATCATCACCGAAAGGACATCATCTAGGATAATTAACTATAACACTTAGAATAATTATGCCCAAAAATCATTTAATCCCTAGGTATATCAAGAAACTAAAATTGGAAACCACCTGAGTCATAGGACTCATTATTATAATCTTTCGAGCAACATCACATAGAAATAATTAATTAAGGAAAGTAGTAAGGTATAACTTAACTTCAAAAACAACCTTACTAATGCTTAGCCTCGTGTGATTGCAGATGGCCCCAAAATGTGGACAATAGGAAGGTCCTACTCAAGGTGGAAGCAAACGATCTCAGGAAGGTGGAAGATAAGATACTGCTAGATAACATACAGAATAGGAGGAACAATCATTCAGTATTCATTAAGAGGACCCTCCTACCATATAGTCTGGGTAGGTAGAAGGTGGAGCTGTTGCAACGCTTGAATAGGGACACCATCTCATGTTGCCCCAAGATTGTGTTTAGGCCATCCATGAAAAGTTCACATTCGCTATGGTGATTGTGAAGTTAAACTTTGAATCTTTTGTATAGTTTTCTCCTGAGGCTATTAGGGATCACATCAAAGGGTCTCCCTTATGGCCTACCCTCTCTAAAAGTAGTGCCTGGTACCTAGGGGAGACGTACCAATTCTGGCACAATAGAGAGCAAGGCACTACTATCAATATTTGTGGTGTGACAGTTGATTTCTCCATGCAAGCCATTTCAGAAGTATTAAAACTTTTGAATACAAGGCCCAAAGTTACGTAGTTATCCACCCATTCAGACCCTGATGTGCGATGGGATTGGTTGGAAAAGACTTATGGTAGAGATAAAACATTTGGTAAGTTGATGACGGAAGAGAGGATTTACTTCAAAATTGGAACATATCACCTCTTCCCCACAAAGGACTTAAAAAGAATATCAATGTATGCAGCTAGAGGATGTACAGTGTTGATGGGAAAGATTAATGCTAACCTGCCCCATCTATATTTAACAGAGATCTTGAGGCAGTCCGAGGAAGGAAAGATAGGGAAAATGATACTACCTTTCCCTTGTCTTATCAGAAAGCTTTACCGACATGTTGGTATTCAGGGGTATACTAATGATGTCCTCTAAAAAGCCTAGAATACTTCATATGCTGAATTATTAAAGTCACCAACTCCAAGAAAAGTCACTGGTGAGACGCTGGGACCAGAAGAAGAAGAAGAACAGATGGCTGGACCAACTACAACTCAACTTGCAGGACCCAACCAACCTCCAAGAACTGGTCCCAACCAACAACAGGAAGCAGGGCCTAGCATAGGCCAGGATCAGCCACCACCACCGCAATACTACAAACCATCAATGAGCCATATTAGGGCCATCGTTGAGATGGTCAGTTGGGGAAGTCGTGATGATGCAAACCTATTCGACGTCATTGATGATGCCATTTAGCCCACTATTTCTTTGGATCGCACAAGGGGGAAAGTATCTATTCATATAGGAGGAGGGAAAAGTAGATGGTCACAATAGATCTTAGGAAACACGAAATCTTTCTAGGTATGATATAACTAATCTAGATAACTAGCACCGTCCTTGGTAATGGCACCAATGATGAGTGGCGAGGTACCCCTACATTAAATCATACGTGACAAAGCTAATACTAGTCTAGGTGGGAAGAGAACGAATTACGACCTAAGGCTAACTGTCTAGATGCCACAACTAGTCCGTCTACGGAGTTCGATCGGATCACGCGTGTAATGCTCGTATTCATATGGTTGAGTGTAAGGGTACCTGACAACGGAACCATTGATGAGTGGCGAGGTACCCCTACACTCAACCATACGAATGGCTGCTACACGTAATATCCATATGGGTTGAGTGTTTGCGGAGTTCGACTAGATCATGCTTGTAACACTCAACCCATATGGATATTACGTGTAGCAGCCAATCTCCCCACGTGACTTTACTAGTCATGTCACTCCTTGACCTCACTACCAAGCCCACAAGTATTATGGGACTCCTGCTTCTAGAGGTGATATTTTGCAAACATATCATCCTTCTCATTCGACCACATCTCTTCCACCAATAGCTCCACTATCACATACTCTCATGATGCAAGGTGAAATCCCTACCTAGCCATAGCAACGTAATGCCACAAGGGTTGTTAACTCTCAACCTACTGTTGGTTCCAACAACCACATGAAGAAAATACCTTTCTTTAGAACGAATAGGCCAACCAAGCCCTTGCAATCACAAGCATTTGATCCCTTAGATGCCTTAGTATCAATCAAAACTTTGGAGCCTCCTTCAACTCAACTACCGCACTCAACGCATATGGTCATGCTAACACATGTTGTCACCGATTGGGTCAAAATTGGCCACCTTCCCAGGAAATTATTTGATCTCAGGAGTCCTTTGATATACTTACAAATCACCAGAAATGTGTTGTGCAAGGCTTTTTTGGATTCAGGTTCCAGTATCAACTTGATTTCTCAAGAAATGTACAAGGCCTGGAACTTACCTCCATTGAAAAAGAGCAACATCTGTCTAGAGTTGGTTGACCAATCCATCACTGTCCCATTGGAATTGGTGGAGGACATTATTACCACTATTTATGGATGGTTATACCCTGCTGATTTCCTAGTGATTCAAGTGAACAATGGTAAGGGGGACTTCCCAATCATAATGGGAATATCATGGCTAAGCACCATCGACACATGCCTAGGAATCTGCAATCTTTCCCTAGAAATATGAAAGGAAAATACATTTGGAAAGATCAAGAAGAAGAAAATTTTGTGCATCGCATACAGTGACACAGGGTATAATTACGTGTAGAGGTCATGGTTTGTGCAAAGTTTAGCATTTCCTGCATGCAATTAGTGTGCACAAATGATTAACATACAAAGATTCTTATATGTAGCAACCACACGATAGGAAGACACCCAGTGGCTGATAGCTGATCAAGAATGCAGTTCACTCATATGCATGGAACCAACTGAGGATTTGACTTATGCTTACATCGATAGCATAGATGCATTAGAGCAAGTCCACCGCCAACTTCGAAGTCTTAACCTTGAAAATATCAATTGAGGGAAGTTGGAAATCCCTGAGAAATTTAAGAAAGAGCCCCTCGATTTGAAAAAATTTCCCATTGGTATGGAATACACGCTCCTTAAAAATGGAAAACCAATAATTATCAACACTAATTTTTCTCCTCAATAGAAAGAAGAACTACTGAAGGTAATAAATAAATGGTCGGAAGCCTTCACTTGGTTATATCCCGAATTAACTGGAATAGATCCTAGGATATGCCAACATAGAATTTACACTAATCCCTCCATGAAGCCTCAAAGACAACCACAGAGGTGATTGAACCCTAAGCTGAAGTAAGTAGTTAAGGAAGAAATCAAATAGCTTCTCAAGACTGGATTCATATACCCCATTGTTGATAGCGAATGAGTTAGCCCCTTAGTTATTATGCCTAAAAAGAGAGGAAAATAGAGGGTGCTCATAGATTTTTGGCTACTAAATATGGCAACATTCAAAGATCACTTTCCATTGCCATTTTTTTACCAAGTCTTAGACACCATCGCAAGGCATCGCTATTATAGTTTTCTAGATGAATATAGTGGATATAACCAAATACAAATAGCCCTAGAAGACTAAGCTAAGACTACGTTCACTAATTCTTGGGGAATAATCACATACAAATAGATATCTTTTGGATTGTGCAATGCCCATACAACATTTTAGCTACTAGTTCTAAGCATATTCCAAGAGCAGATAGGGAATGCCGTGGAGATGTTTATAAATGACTTCTCCACTTATGGAGAAAATTTTGATCAAGCCTTAGACTAGTTGAAGCAAGTGTTAAAAAGATGTGTAGAAACCAATTTGAGGCTTAATTAGTAGGAAATCCATTTGATGATCCAAAAAGGTGTAGTACTAGGGCACAAAATCTCACACATAGGGATAGACGTAGATCCTAAGAAAATCAAAGTTATCCAAGGAATTACCCATCAATCGAAAACTGTCAAAGATATTCGGCCATTCCTTGGACACACTGGCTACTATAGGAGATTTATTGAGAACTTTTCAAACATTTCCAAACCATTAGTGAAATTAATGAAAAAGGACGTACCTTTGGAGTGGACCAGGGAATGTGAACTAGCTTACCAAACTTTAAAGTAGAAGCTAGTAGAAACACCCATTCTACAAGCTCCTGATTGGTCCAAACCATTCCATATCATGATTGATGCATCCAACTATGCCTTAGTAGCTGTACTTATACAATTAGATGACCAAAAGCATCCTTATTACATCCACTGTGCAAGTAGAAGTATTGTTGGTGCACAACTTAACTTCACTACCATAGAGGAAGAATTAATGGTTGTATTGTTTGCACTAGAAAATTTTAGACACTATGTATTGGGATATAAGGTATATATATACATATAGATCATAGTGCAATAAGGTTCCTCATGAATAAGCCAATGGTAAGCCCTTGTATCATATGATGGCTTGTAATTTTACAAGAGTTTGATTTAACGATGATAAATTGCAAGGGCACCGAGAATGTAGTTGCTGATCATTTGTCTCGGTTGCGATGTGACAACAAAAAGGATGAGTATCCAGTTTCTAATTATTTTCCTAATGAATTCCTCTTTGCTAGTGTAGTGATAATTAGTCACCTATAGAGACAAACTAGTACAGTAGCATTCTTACCTATCTCCTCACCCAAAAAATACCACAAGAGTTAAACCTTAAGAAGAAACAATAGTTTCTTCATCGAGCCAAGTACTTTATGGAGATCAATGGAAAAATTTACAAAGTGTGTTCCAATGGCTTGGTTCGATGGTGTGTTCCCAATATAGATCAACCACAAGTTCTCCAAGATGCCCATGAGGGTCCTTGTGGGGGTCATTACGTTGGGAGACAAATGACCATCAAGATCCTGCTTGCAGGATATTATTGGCCTACATTATTTTCGGATATTATTGGCCTACATTATTTTAGCCCATCATTTCGTCCAAACTTGTGAGTGTTGTCAATGTGATGGGGGAATGACTGCTAGAATGGAGGGTCCACAACAATGGATTCAACCATTAGAACCCTTCGACATTTTGGGAATTGATTTTATGGGGCTAATTACACCAATGTCCAATGGAAAAGCTTATATTATTGTTGATGTTGATGACCTAAATAAATGGGTAGAAGAAGCTACAATTAAAGATTGTACATCATCTACAGCTACATGATTTGTTCAATAATAAATCATAAATAGGGTTGTTATGCCGTGTGCACTTATTGCAGACAATGGTACATACTTAACAAGTGCAACTTTTCAGAAATTAATGCAATGCTTAGGGGTTTAGCATAAATTGGCTACACCATACCACCCCCAAGTGAATGGTCAAGCAGAAGTTACCAACAGGGAGATTACGAAGATATTGATAAGAACCATTAGCAAGTTTAAGCGAGAATGGAGCACTAAACTGAACGATGTTCTTTGGGCATACCACTCCACATGGAAACTCCCTATAGGCTACTCTCCCTATGAGTTAGTGTATGGTAAATTACCAATGCTTCCCATTCAAACTAAGCTCCATACACTATCCATGACATGTGACCTGAACCTTGACCTTGTTCTAGCATAGAAACAATGGTTAGTAACCCTTAACTTGTTAGATGAAAACTGATTAGCTACCCTGTCATCTAACAAATTGCACAAGGCCTTCAATAAACAATGTCATGACCTAAGAATTAGAAAAGTTAAATATCAACCAGGAGATAAGGTTCTCTACTAGAATCCCACACATGTGCCACAACGTACTAAATTTCAAACACTGTGGAAAGGACCTTATATTATTTATGCAAATTTTCCTTCAAGGACCATTACAATATACAAACTTGAGAGCCTGGACAAGAAGCTGTTGGTCAACGAGCAACAATCCAAATTTTTCCATGAGCTTAGGATAGCCAGTACACATGCTACCTCTATTGATGGACAACCTTGCTCACTATTTTGGATCTCCTCCTTCCAACTTAGTCATAGGGGAGATGGCTACCTATGCTAACCATTCTAGGCCCTCAGTTCTTTTTGAATTTTTGTTTTACACATTTTTCCAACTTTTCTTATTTTTGTTTTACACCATCATTCATGTTTTTACTATTTCTTTGTTTGCTTGATTTACTTTTATTTGTCATCCAATAAGTGCTCATGATGGTGGATTACATTATATCATATTGATTGCTAATGTTTGATTTTTACCTTTGAATTATGATGCTGATATTAAGGTATGGTTCTTTTGGTAAAATAGGCATTGAGTCCATGCCATCCACTCATCCATACAACTCTATGGTTTCCTTTGGCTTGGAACTATATAGTCCTATTTTTATAAGTAAACTTGTTAATGAATTGGTGGCTAGGTATTTTTCAAACCAAGGAAAGACTCAAAGGATGAAAAGGTTATGACTTCAAGGGGATTTGATGCATTTTTTCTGGCCATTCTCTAGGATGCTTGGATGCTTTTTCTTGGGTTTTCTGCCATTTTGACATTGTTCAAATATCAGGAAGCTGAGTGAATAAAAATAAGTCTTTGCATGGTGTGGTTCCCATGCATAAACATAAAAAAAAAAAGAGAAAATTGAGAATTCAAAGCACATCCCTTAGACATAATAAAGCAATAGGGGCTACAAGTACTGGTTATGGAACTTAAAAAACATGTTACCCATGCCTAAAGGTTCCCTCTAACTAAGGTCCTTTCTTGCTTCTTGCTTCTCCATCTCGCTCTCCTTTGAATGGTGGTGACTTTTTGTGGAAGAATTCTTGTTACTTCAAGTGGATGGATTGGTCATGTGTGTTGATGCGAGGTCACTGGATGTGGTTTTTTTGAGTCTAGATTTGGGATGAGTTCTACTCAGTCATATTAACCATGAAAGACATAAGAGACTTTACACAACCTTATTCTTGGGATTCCATTCCATTCTCTCCTCTCCATCTTTCTTCTTATTTTTCCACCTCATTGTCAGTTTTATCATTAGTCTATTCTGGGTTGATGCATTTTTTTCCTTTGGTGAATTCTTGTGAGTAATGTTTTAACTCTTGCTTCCAAATAACATTCCTAGAGCCTATAGACTCTTTGGTTTGTGGGTTTGTTAGGGCATAAAAGGCATGATCCTACTTTGGGGAGGACCCATTGGGATTCCTTTTTTGTGCAATTGTTAAGTTCTTTTTCTTAAACATTTCTTGCAATCAATCATCTCTTGTTTCATCCCCATTCATGACATCCATTTTATTGGTGTTTCCATTGTTATTTTTTTTCATCTTTCTTGTTCCTCGTATTTTTCCATCTTATAGCTATTGGAGGTTCACTCTTAGTCGTGGGGGCCCTGGACAAATTTTTCAATTTTCTCCATTTTACTATTCACCTAACCACTACATCTTGGGTAGTCACCTATGATAAATCTCTTAACCAGTTTATGCCATAACCACAACTTAGCTAATGCACTTTATATCGAGGCAAGGTATCAACTACATTGTGGTTTATCTATCTTTACTCATTTGTGACTGTGTTGTATGTGCAGATGGAGATCATATAAACAATGGACTAGGCTTGGAGGAAGCACTTAGGATGGACTAGAACTGGATCATTTACGAAAGGAGAAATTTTGGTGGCATGGCTATGGATAAACAATGGAAGGTGCAATCTCAACATTGGCAACAACACGCTCCATCTTCTTTCTCTCTCTCTTTTTCTCTTCAAGCTACCAAAAATAAAGGCTTGGATGTCATTTATGTACAAGTGTTCACCACAATGGTCATGAACACTAATGTTGTAATATGCTTATTGATCCATTCACTAGGCACATTGACTCTATCATCCCATTCCACCGTCAGTTGTCAATTAGTCAATAATCCCATACCTTCCCAATATTTTGTAAGGAAATTTAGGATGAGCTTTCATTCAGTTGTGGGGGTATGATGAGAGTGGTTACTCTAGCAGTTATTCAAATTATTAGAGTAGTTACTTTAGCGATTTATTCTAATTATTAGAGCAGTTACTCTAGCAGTTTATTCTAATTATTAGATTGGTTACTCTAGCAGTTATTCTAATTGTTAGAGTGGTTACTCTAATTATTAGAGTAGTTGCTTCCAAACCTATAAATACAACACATAGGAACACAATTGGAAGAAGTCTTTTAGGATTCAAGTAGAGAAACTCTTGTAGTTTGTTTGAAAGTTAGAGTATTTTCCAAGTACCCATAGCAAAAGGTCTAAGTATGGATGGATCTTTATTTGAGCATTGTGTACCTAAGCACACCTTGTGTATGGTAATAAAGATGAGCTCTTCGATTCACCCTTACAACACTTGAGATTTTTTTTCTTATGCATTTCTTTTATTATATTTTCTTATGAATTCCTTTTATTTTATGCACTTTACATTTCTGTTATTAGCATAGTAATTCATTTTGATTAATTAAGAAAATCATTTAAATTACACAAGCACGCCCACTTCGAGCATGCGTGTAATGCTTGGTAACCTAGTAACAATTAGCATTTGGTAATCCCAACAGTGTTGCACTAGTTCAGGATGTGTACAATAAGTGGGAATGGATGTTGGTGTTAGGATTGGTTAGAACTTAGTTAATGAGTAGTTAAGTTAAATTAGTCACTTAGTTACCTCTCTCCTTCCCTACGAGTGCAAGACATAAAAACATAAAAGCTATACAAATCATATGCCTCAAGCTTACTTAACCATACAATCATGACATATAGGTAAGCTTGGGAAGACAACGATCAACCAACCCATCCTTGTTCCACAAGGGCACATAAGCACTTAGTCCTTGAAATTTGACCATATTGTATGTGAAAAACTCGTATTCATATGGTTGAGCATAAGGGTACCTTCCTGCTCATCAATGTGCATGTGTATGATGTTGGTCATGTCACTTATATGATTTCATGAGGCAAACTCACTACACTCCTAACCCATGGACTAAAAAGTGATGTATGGTTATGTTGTGCATGTAGTTTCTATAAATGTTGAGCCATAGTCCATCTTGGATCTACTTTGGTATGTTTAGCTAGTTCTAGACTTAAAGGTATTGTTGAATGATGCTTCTCTAGTTACACTTGGTATCGGAGTTGTGGTTTGTGAGCTAATGTTGGTGGTTATTCTAGGTATACAATTCATGGTTGTGATTCATTGTTCATGACTCATGTGCTACCATGATGCACAAAGAGAAGAGCAAAGGGAGCCTAAAACTTCGCAATTCATCTCCTAATCCCCATCCTCAAAATGGACTAGTTGAAAATGGTAGTCAAGGAAGTTAGGTGCATAAGGAAGTGTAGTACAATAAGAATGTATATGAGGATGTGCACAAGAATGAGAACATGAAGGTAATTGGATATTGATGAATCCCCTAAAAATATTTAAGAACTTTAGGGCCAATGGTTACAAGTAGATAGCATCATCATGTATAGTCTACCCATGTCAAAGAAGGCTCATATGATTCAATAGCTAGTTGATTTAATAAAAGCTCCTTTCCTTCAAGAGTTGGACTCTAAATCCAAGCACAAACTCACCTTAACTCAAGAATTTGTGCTAAGGAACTAGGTGGAGTGACTTAGGGATGTTATTAATGATCTCCAACTTGCCAACCAGGAGCTTCAAGAGGAAAATTAGGTGTTATGATCATTGTTGGAAGCTCAGCAAGCCTTGTACGAGAGCCAAAAAAATGAGATTGAGACCTTGATAAAAAAATTAGAGGATAAGATTTGGATTATGAAATATTATTTGACTATGCAAGCAAGGGCACTAGCATTAGGATCTAATTGATTGATTTCCACATTTTGAGAAAAGGAACCAAAAATCTATGAGTGTGACAAGGAAGTTGCTATGATAGATTCTTTTGTATTTGAGACAAAAGAATTCCTAGAGATGTATGAATGCATCACTAAAATACAAGTTCACATTTCTACTCAATTCTTTGATGGAATAGCAAAAGCCTAGTGGCTTAACATCATTCAAGAAGAGTAGGTTGGGATAGGTAGGTCCATCAAAACATGGGTCCAATTTAAGAAAGCATTGATCAAGAAATTTCATCCAAGTGCTTCCATTGATAAAACCTAGGTAAATCTAAAGAATATTCAACACACTAAAGAACTAGAAGAGTATATTTGAGAATACCAAAATATCATCATACAAATTCTAAATATGGATGAGGACAACAAGTACATACTACTTATCAATGGCCTCAAACCTTGGATTTAGTGTGAACTCAAACTCATAAAATGATATAGGAACATCTTTCTAATTCCATTGCGTTTGTCCTATAAGTTGTTTCTGAAGGTTTTTGTGCTTGGAGAAGACCTTGATGAGTGTGTCCTATTTTTGTGTGTCTTCTTATGTGGATTTTTGACGATGATTATTCTTGGATGTTTTGGCATGTTTTGAGGTGTTTTGGCTCATTTGGATGAGTTTAGGGGGTTCTAGAGTCTATGGGGACTTTTTTGGAGGCATATGGAGGCTCCAGACATCAAAAATAGCATTTTGATTTTTGGCACATGTAGGATAGACGTCTACCTAGAAAGATAGATATCTCACCTTAGACATATAACTTGAAGTATAGATGTCTATGGACCAAAGTAGATGTATCACCTAAAAATAGGGCTTTCATAGGAGACATCTAAGAAAAATTAGAGATGTCTAAGATGGCAAGAGAAAAAGCTCCAACATGGCATTTTGGTTGGAAAACATCTGAAAGACTCCAAATCCTTGTGAGAAACATCTAGGAAGGTAAATAGAAAGCTTACTAGGGTTTTGGATCTCTATAATCATGTATGTATCCATCCATGAGAAAGGAGAGAGCTTTTGCAAGGAGAGAGCTTATATGTTGAAGGAGTGAGAGAGAACACTCTTGAGAATGAAGAGCTAGGCAAAAGAGAGTGGATAAGCACACTGGATAAGTGAAATTGATGATTACAGCTTCAAGATCAGCTTGTGGTGTGTTGGTCTATGTGTTCTATTCTCTTATATCTCACTTGTGATTTGAGATCTTAGTCTCAATTTGTAGGAGAGATTTCTATTGGTTGTCTCTTGCATTAAGAATAGCCATTGTGTGGTTGTAGAGCCTCTTGCTTTATGATATCGTTTGTGTGATAGATTTTTGAATGCTTGTGGGTTGTGTGAACCTTGTTGTAATCTTCTAATAAATTAATTGAAGATAACTAGTTTTATTATTTTCTAGCAAATAATTTTATATTTGCATAATATCTGTATTTAGTGCATTGAAGGTGATTTACTTGTGGAGTGAACCTATTTCATAAAATCATAGGATTTTGACAAGCCATCTAAGTCGCTAGTAGTTTGATTGATTATAATATGGGAAAGAAGAATAAGGGTGTAATGGAGTACCTGATCAAAAGCAAGAAAGAGAGTAATCAATCTTTAAGAGGGGATGGATAGGTGGATTCTAGTGGATTTAGAGGCTTTTATGCTAATCCAACTCCATGTAAACAAGTCTTATCTTGGGGGTATAGAAAACATCAAGCTTCTCAAGAGCAACATGAGTCTTGGAAAAAATGACCACATTTCGAAGTGTTCTACCAATATCCTATGAGGTTTTCAAGTTTAAAATGCTACATCTATGGTGGAGAGCATTATGCTTGAGAATGCTCCCAAAATCTTTAAATCAAGAGTGGTGGTAATAAATTGAATGAAAAACCTGGGCTAAATGTAGTTAAGCATCAACCTCATGATCCATTAATGATCTCTAACAGGAATTACCAAGAGCACAATATGATGCTTTTAGACTTCATGTAGTTGGTACATGAGGGCCTGACCATCTTAGTATAAGGATGAAGATGTTGTGTTTAAATAGGATAGAAAATGCTAAGAGGATCAAAATGTGGTCAGCTTGGTGTGACTACTTCCTTCATGAATTGATTCTTGTTAGTGAGAAAAAAAAACAAAGAGCATGCATGTGTGAGTATATGAGAGAGAGAGAGAGAGAGAGAGAGAGAGAGAGAGTATTATGGAGTGACTTCAAGAAGGGAGTACATGTTCTTAATGGTAACTCTGGGTAGGTAGTATATGTTCTTGACTATGTCTTTGAGCAAGGAGCATAGGATGATGATTGTGACATCAAGCAAAAACTATAGGATTATAGCTATGTCTTTGAGTAGGAAGCATAAGAATATGATTATGACTTCAAGTAGGAAGTGCAAGATTGAGACTTTGGATAAGGAGCACAAGTTTGATATGGAGGAATGAATGCCTCTAGAAGACTGCACCTCTATATTACTACAAGTATAGTATAATGGTTTGTATTTTATGAGTCTCACTCTAAGTAGAAAGATTGGTACCATTTACATGAAAAATGATAAGCCTTTTCTTCCTTAACTTAGGCTACACAAGCATCTCTAAGGTCTCAATTGGATGTCAAGTTAAGTTCAACATTTGTGCTTTACAACCCTATCCATTGAACATTCTTAACAATTTTCAAATGGATTTTGAGTTGTTCAATACCCTCGATAGCCAATGTGTATTAACAAAGACTTAAGCTTTAAGGATTCACTTCTTTCAAGTAGGAAAGAGTATAGAAAAACATACCTTATTGGTGGATCAAAAATTATTTCCCTCTAGAATGGAGGCTGGAGAAGTATAGAGATCCTCACAAGTTTCATGTTATCACAACCCTTATTAAAGAACTACATTAATCTTAATTTCTTTGTCTACTACATTACGAGGATATATAGGCTTGTGAAGGAGCTTTAGCTTCAATGCTTGGACCACCACCCTTCTTTTTCAAGCAAGGCTTAGGGATAGATCCATTAGAGTAGGAATGTATCCTAGCTCTTGTAGGAGAATGGTGTCATGTAGGGTTGCTTGTGTTTATTATGGTTATGTATGTGTGTGTCATGTTGGTCACATTGCTTATATGAGTTCATGAGGTGTACTTACTATGCTTCTATTCCATGGACTTACAAGTGATGTGTGCTTATGTTATGTGTGCAAGTGCTATGACCATTGAGACGTAGTTCATCTTGGATCTATTCTAGGATATTTGGCTATTTTTGGACTCAAGGGTGATGTTGAACGATGCTTCTTTAGAGTGGTGTTACTATAGGTTAGACTTTTTCTCATCTACCAAACTTACTAAGATCCCTACTTAGCAAGATGAGCATTGTGGCTTTAGGAAATGATTCTTTTAGTTTATCTATATATTTAGAAACACAAATAAAAATGGAAATCCTTAATTATGTTCTTATATGACCACAAAGGTTCTATAGAACAAAAAAAAGCTTTTGCTAGAGTACTATATTTAAGTCTAAGCACATTAAAGAAATGTTCATTCAAAAATATTTTCTCTTCATCCTTGATTACTACAAGTATACAACAGAGCAATGACACCACTAAACACTATAGAGCCTAACACCAAGGTGTAGTTGGGGTGATCATAGTATTAACTATTCCAGAGCGTAGTCCCAACTGTCCCATTGCCATGTGGTAGTAGATTCACATTTTGCACTAAATGTGGACCTATAAATACCCCTAGCCCTTAATGTTTTAATAGTTGGAAATTTGAAATGGTGGATAGTTTGAAAGAGTGGGTAGTTTGAAATTGTGGGTAGTTTGAAACGGTAGGCAATTTGAAATAGTGGGTAGTTTGAAATGGTTGGCAATTTGAAATGGTGGGTATTTTGAAATGGTTGGTAAATTTTGGGCATTAGCATTTTGGCAATTTGGGATTTTTGTATTTTTGTGTGAATGAGACCCAAAGGCAGGGGGTTTTGGCATTTTGGGACATTTTTGGCAAACAAGACCCAAAGACATAGTTTTTGGCAATTTGGAATTTGGGTGAATGGGACCCAAAGGCACAGTAGTTTGGCATGTTGGCATTTGGGAAAAAGATATCCAAAGGCACACTAGAAAATCAAAGAGAGGTAGAGTTGTAGATGATGCAACCCCACTATAGCCTAGTAGAACACTATCACCATGATAGACCATGATGGCCAACCTAGCATGCATGGACATCATGGCAAGCATTAGACTTCATGAACCAACACCAGCAATATTGTGACTATGCTCTCCATTATGCCTGTTATACATCGCATACCTTATGAACCCCTTTTTGGAGTTAACTACACTCCCATTTGGGCTAGTGTTTTGTTTCTCTCTCCTATTTGCAACATTTTCTTTGACCTTTTTCACATTTTCTCATATTTTTTTGCATTTTCCATGCATAGTCACATTATAGTACAATTGCGAGGTAGTCTCCACACGTTGGCACCCTCATTTCAGTCGAAACCCTTGATTACGCTTGCCCTTGTTTCATGACTACACTCACTTAGCATCGTATCGCATTATTCATGTTGGCATTTTAGCTAATCACACCACCACCTAGTTGCACTTTTTACCCTAACTACAATTGACAAAGTCCCTATTCAATTGACAAGTATTTCTAGAGTGCTCCACCTTTGTTTCCAGCAAGGCTCTTGTGCAAAGGCAGGGTTAAGGTTGTTCATCCGTTGACCCCTCGATGATTCCAGCCATCGACATTTTTTATCATTACATTTTTTGGTGCTAAAAGAAGTACTAGGACATTCCTTTTTTTGGGTTGTTGTATTTCATGCTCTCTACACCCTATTGGTGTAGAGTGGTCCCCATTATTGGTCTCCCTGATACCCCACGTGGTAATCCAAATTACACTGTTCTCCACTATTTTTTCTAAGTCTTTGTTCTCTAAGCATAGAGAGCATAGTTGGTGGAGAGTATAGTTCGTTTGGAGTGTAGTCTCCATACTTAGCCATTTTTTTGCATTTTCACACTTAGTCATTTTTTCTACATTTTTATACTTAGTCATTTTTTTATCAGTTTCCAAACTTAGCCATTTTCTACTACCAGTAGACAGCCATTTCTCTGCATTTTCAAAGTTAGCCATTTTTTGCAAACAGTAACTCTCCCACCTTGATTTGTGAGCATGAATCCAGATCAACCATCCATGTTGATGTCTAACATACTTGACACCATTACCCACCCAAAGCATGTTGCGCTAAGCCACGAACAATACAATTTTTTTTGTGCAAAAATCTAAGTAGGGTTACCCATGAATAGCCTTGACCTAGAGACAAAATAGGACTATGAACAAGTCCATCGGGATGGACGAGAGTACAACTATACCTTGTTCAACATAGTCCCACTCATGAATTACTACCAGTAGCTATTGTCCCAACTCATCCATGCAAACGAGCATGACGTAGGGACAACTTATGAGGAACCCTCACAGGAGCAGGAAGATGAGTTCAAGGCCCACTCTGAATGTGAGAGCCCTCTCTACATCATCTTCCAACAAACACTTACTAGTATGGTCCTTCCTCGATTCGGTTCACCTTTCCTCTCCAAGATGATGACCATGTCAGGTCAGCCTTCCTTGCAAGCAACCATCGCATCTGCCTACACTCATGTAGAGACCACCTTCAAGCCCCAAACAATTCAAGCATCCTATGTACTACCTATTTCATTAGTGTCCTTGACATCCATCCAACCCACACATGTGTGGCCTACCTCAATCATCATGTCCATCCCTTAACCAACACATCAACTGCAATTGTTTGCTAGGATGTTAAACTAGCATACTCCACAACCAACAATCCGGCCCTATGCCGTGCAACCAACACAAGCCCAATCAATGCAACTGGCTAGCACATCTCCAAGCTTAGATCAAACATTCTTACTAATCCAAAGCTTTATGGAGGAGATCAACAAACTTAAAGTCACCTCCTTTGACATCATCAAGGTGGTGGATTTCTACCAGGATGATCCCATAATTCCTACAGTACTACCCCTAAATCTCCCAACTAGGGTCTTGCTACCTCAACTCACCAAGTACAATGGTGAGGGGGACCACAACATGCACTTGGTCACATTTAGGTATGAGTGACTTCTCTTGCAAGCTTGGCCACATGGCATCATGTGTGTCTTTCCCATGTCCCTAACTGGTAAAGCCATCGACTAGTACTATGGTTACCCAGGACCTCTATCTCCTCTTTGGAGGACCTCCTCAAGTAGTTTGTGACGTAGTTCAAGTACAACCTAAAAGCTAAAGAAATCCTCAACCAAATCATGTAGGTCAAGCAGGGATCCCTAGAGCTCATGCCTAAATTCATTCAATGTTGGAGCACCACGTTGCAAGAAATCCATGAGTCCATAGTAGAGAGACACCTCTTGGCCATCTTCAAGGGTGTAGTTAATGACTTCATCAAGTCAAAATTGTACTACCTAGTTCCAAAGTCTCTCAGCCAAGCCTTTTCCCAAATGAAGGGCATAGAAGAGGCAGTGCAAGCCAGCAACAACCTAGTCTATGTGTCTTATAGAAACTAGCATGCATGCAAGAAAAATGCAATAGTGGAAATAGTAGCCATGAACACAAAAGCAACCAAACAAGGCCTAACAACTAAGTAGCCTAAAGCCCCAACTCACAAAGCCACCATCAACTTTGGCACAAACCCACCTACATTGGCAAGGGCCACAATGCAAGCTACTTCAAGGCCCCACTTTGAGCACATGGATCACTCAAAGTATATCCTATTATTGATGAAACCCTCCAAATTACTAGACCAACTTCTAAAAGCCAAGCAAATCCAATACAATCAATTATTGGAGACTATCTACCAATGACATGGTAGGTATTTTGAACTACTAAGGAACCCTACCTTAGCAGTACCAAATGAGCCCTTGGTCTCAAAAGACTTTTTAGTGGACCAATTTTGTCACTACCACTAGCTATCCGGTCATAGTATGAACAATTGTTGAGCTTTGCAGGATGACTTACAAAGAATGATAGAAAGGGGCCAACTAGTGCTCAACATAATAAGCCAATCCAACAAAGACGATGCCCCCTACATCATAAACTCCATTAGCATAGGTGACAAGTCTAAACCTATGTAACAACCTTTTATGATCCAAGTGCCTCCTAGTAAGGCAAAGATCCCCTTAACCTCCACAAGCAAGAGACATCTTTTTGTGATGACCTGCAAAGAATGAAAGAAAGGGGCCAACTAGTGCTCAACATAATAAGCCAATCCAACATAGAAGATGCCCCCTACATCATAAACTCCATTAGCATAGGTGGCAAGTCTAAACCTATGCAACAACCTTTTATGATCCAAGTGCCTCCTAGTAAGGCAAAGATCCCCTTAACCTCCACAAGAAAGAGGCATCTTTTTGTGATGACCTGCAAAGAATGATAGAAAGGGGCCAACTAGTGCTCAACATAATAAGCCAATCCAACATAGACGATGCCCCCTACATCATAAACTCCATTAGCATAGGTGGCAAGTCTAAACCTATGTAACAACCTTTTATGATCCAAGTGCCTCCTAGTAAGGCAAAGATCCCCTTAACCTCCACAAGCAAGAGGCATCTTTTTGTGATCAAAGTGCCACTGTAGGCACCCAAAAAATCCTTTGTGGTCAAGGTTCTGCATCATGTGTTTGCTACAACATTAAACTAGCACTCAAATAGTTTGTTCGCTAAGACATTAAACTAACAGCAATCATCTGCTACAATGTTAAACTAGCATGCAGCAACAACAACGGCTAAACAACCTACTTTATCATCAAGGTGCCACAACAAGCTAGCCTTGAAACTACTACACAATTTCCATTTTTCATTAGGGTGTTACAACATGATGGCCCCTCCCCTACCCAAGGCCTGATAGTGGGCAACGTATCAGTCTCTTCTCCTTCAAGGGCCAATCCCACCAGTAACTCAAGTAGACCTACCAAATGGCAATGCAAGAGGCTGAATGAGTGCCTCGCAACCCCCATGGACAAAACAAATGCCACAACCAGTAGGCTGCAACCAAACACTAGGAAATCTACCCCCCAAATAGACTAACCAAACCAACCCAACTCCCCTTCGTGAGAGATCCATCTCTTGAGATGCCTGGAGGAGGCCAAGGCCAACACAATGGTTGATGATAATGACTTCGTAGATGCACTAACCTAGGTGAAAAAAACACTCAAGCAAAATAACACAACACTGAGCTTGTACAACCTAGTCATGACCTCATTAGCCCATCACTAAGCATTGGCTTAGATGTTGACCTCCATTCTTGTTATGAAGGACATCCCTATAGATGAGAACACCATCCATGTAGCGATGTTGCCTCCAACACCATAGGAATTGAGTTTAACATTCCTAGTGTTTCACAACAAGGAAATCAAGGTCAACCCAAAATGAGGGGAGGTTACACCAACTCCATTATCTATTAGCATATGCATTAGGTAGTATAGAATTCACAGGGTGCACATCAATAATAGTGCAGCAAAAAATGTAATTTTGTACTCTATTATTGACAAGCTAGGCCTAACAAACAAGATTAGGCCCACCATAATTACATGTCTAAAATACTGTAATGGATCATACATAACTATCAAGGGTACAATAAACATAGCCTTCATCACAGGGGAGAAGCTCTCCACCTTTGCAAAATTCATTGTCATAGAAAAAATGCTTAGGTCTAACCTAATACTAGGCAGGCCTTGGCTGGCCCAGTTACAAGCTATTTCCTCTCCCATTCACCAAGAGATCCACCTTCCATACGAAGGTGGTAAAGTCATTATCCACAATGATAATGTAGCCTTTCTAGCCATCAACAACCTTGACATGGAGCAAGGGCCAATGGTGGAATTCCGTGGTAATGCACTTGCGACAAATAACAAAACACACAACACTGACACACCTGAATGAGCGATGGAAGCCAACAACCTCCTAGAGGATGCTAGGCCCTATGCACCTCCTAGTCCATGCCCAATTAGGAAGAAACTGCATGACGAAGGTACACCCTTGGCATGACACATGCTAGGTGCCTACCTACCCTTTTTTGCTACTTGTCATGCATTTTTGACTTTTTCTTGCATTGCATTTGTTTATGCATTTGCATTTAGCCTAATTGCTTAGATTATGCATCATTTCACTTTTTCTATGCATTTGTTTACTTTGTTTATGCATTCATCTACTTATCTTACACATGAAAAACATAAAAACTCATAAAAATCATAAAAAATTAAATTAAAAAAACAATGCTACAACCCACTATGGCCTTAAACTAGTAACATCACAGTTTGCTACGGCCTTAAACTAGCACCTCACGGCCTGCTATGGCCTTAAACTGGCAACACTACGCAACATGCAAGCAAAAAATAGCCCACCATGGCCTTAAATTAGCACCTCATGGCTTGAAATGGCCTTAAACTAGCATCTATGGCCTGGAATGGCCCAAAACTATCAACCCCCATGCCATGGCCTGAAATGGCCCAAAACTAGCAACACATGTGGCCTAGAATGGCCTTAAACTATTGCTATGGTCTGGAGTGGCCCAAAACTATTGCTTTTGGCATCTATTTCCTTTCATTTGTGCATATTAACTTTGTTGAAATAGGTACCACTTGATGTTTTTTTTCTAGTTGAGTTTTGCAGAATCTTGCAAGCACACAACATGTCTATGCATGCAACACTGTACCTCACTGAAGCAAGGTAAGCACTCATCTACCATGATGCTAAAACTAGCATAGTAGTCCACTATGACTATAAACTGGCATAGCCTATTAACTATGACGTTAAACTAGCACAACTCATCCGCCATGACACTAAATTGACATAGCTCATCCTTGGGCCATGACGTTAAACTAGCATAGCAGCAATCTACCATGACAATAAATTGGCACATAGTAGTCTACTAGGACTTTGAACTAGCACACAATGGTTTTCTAGGACTTTAATCTAGGCTCATGGTTTTCTAGGACCTTAAACTAGTAAAATTATGATTTTCTAGGACCTTAAACTAGGTTCATGCACTCATAACACCATTGCCTACCATCATTTTGCTAATTTTTAGAGCACCTGCCATTTGTGTGACCTTTGGAGCATTCATAGCATCATCACCCCTGGTACTTTTCCTAGCTTCTTGAACACTTGCAACTCGCATAGCCCTTCTAAAACTTGCAGCATCATTGCACTTGGCATTTGCATTTTGCATCTCATGTTTTGTGTGGTTTTCTTGTCTTCTTAGAGTTATGTAGGATGAAGCCTTAGAGGAAGTTGTGTAAAAATGCATCTCATCACAATAGCAAGTCACCACATCATTCCGATATGCAAGATTGGACTAGCTATGTCACTCAAGAGTGCACATCCCCCTTCATCCCATTATAGCCTATGCACATCCATCTCCTATCCCAATACCCTCTCATTCCCTTCTTGGAAAAGCTTGCAACTTCCTCTTGATGCATACGTGCCATTAATGAGTGGCACCCTTTTCAAGTCGCACTATAGAACCCGAGGTAGATGTAACACACTTTATCCCATGGGGAGCCTCTATTGGCTAGTCAAAGCCTAATTGGATGTAACGTGTTTCAGCACGGGGAGGAAACACCTATCCTACAGATGCAACATGGTTGCATCAAAGTAATGCCCATTAGGTGGCACACAGTCCACTCGATGGCAAACACATTGTAGCTAACATTTAGCACTGTACAGAATCAAACATAGGTTTTCCTTATAGGAAAAAGCAAAGAAAAAAGAAAAAAAAGAGAACAAGAAAAAGCACATCGCCAAGCAAATCAACAATGCTACAATTTCACAACCGACCTAGCCTTAAATACACTCTTGACTATCTCATGAGCACTTTGATGAGAGGTCAACATTTTAGGGGTAAGCCTCCCTCATGCCATGATCACCATCAACCATGCTGACTTTGCATCGTTCATCATGATGTATTATTTGCATTTCATCTCCCTAGCATACCCCTACCCACAACACTCTTGATCATGGTGAAACAACACCCGATTAGGTACTGATGAGTGATGTTGATGCTAGGTTTGCTATGGTGTCTTGCATTCTTTGTCAACATCTCTCAAGCCACTCCTCTAGATGTCAATAGAGAGGAACCAATGAAACACTAAGAAATTTTGGGCCCTAGCTTCTCCACTACAAATTGGGCTAAGTGTTAGAACGATGGCATTTTTCTCAAATTTCTCTAAGTGTTGAGACTATGCTCTAGAGCATAGTTAGTGTAGTTAGTCCAGAGGCTAAATTTTGCAAATTTTTCTCTAAGTGTTGAGCCTATGCTCACTATGCTCGAAAGCGTAGTCAACACTTAGCCATGTTTTTGACCAAATTTTGCCTAATCCTGGGACTATGCTCTCATCCAATCTAGAGCGTAGTTAAGTGTAGATGGCAAGAATAGTCTCCAAAGGCCTCCACACCTTAGCATTGGCATCCGCATTAGCTTTGGCACACCTCCAACAATAGCATTTGTCTTCTTGTACTTCCCCTTCCCCAAAAATTGTAACTACACTCTAGAGCATAGACCTAGATTGTAGTCTCCAAAAGTGACATGTTTTTGCATTATTTGGAATTCTTAGGTACACTACGATCTTCTCCATGTAGCTGGGTAGCGTAGTCACAATCTCTCAACTTCATGGACTTTGTCAAAGCAACAACACCACTCAACAGTACAAAGCCTAACACCAAAGTGTAGTTGGGGTAACCATAGTCCCAACCATCCCATTACCATGTGGAAATATATTTGCATTTCTTACTAACCTTAGGCCTATAAATATCCCTAGGGCTTCACATTTTAATGGTTGGAAATTTGAAATGATTGGTAGTTTGAAACGATGGGTAGTTTGAAATGGTTGGCAATTTGAAACGATGGGCAATTTGAAATGGTTGGAAATTTGAAATGATGGGTAGTTTGAAATGATTTGCAATTTGAAATGGTTGGAAAATTTTGGGCATTAGCATCTTAATAGTTTGGCATTTTGGATTTTTTTAGGAAAATGGAACCCAAAGGTAGGGGGTTTTAGCATTTTGGGACATTTTTGGTGAACGAGACCCAATGATAGAGGGGGATAGTTTTGACATTTTGAACGAACGAGACCCAAAGGCATAGCTTTTGGAAATTTGGCATTTGGGTGAATGGGACCCAAAGGCATAGCAGTTTGACATCTTGGCATTTGGGCAAATGAGACCCAAAGGCACACTAGCAAATTGAAAAGAGGCAGAGTTGCAAATGATGTAGCCCTACCATAGCCCAACAGAACATCATTGCCCATGGTACATAGCAGTAGCGAACTCAATAGGCACAAACACCATAGTGAGCATCAAATTTCATAGCTCGACACCACCAAGACTATGACTATGCTCTCCACTATGCCTATTGTACATTGCATACCTTTTGAACCCCTTTTTGAAGTTAACTATGCTCCCATTTAGGGCAATGTTTCATTTCTCTCTCTTGTTTCTAGCATTTTCTTTGCATTTTTTTCAATTTCTTACAGTTTTTTTGCATTTTCCACATGCAATCACATTGTACTATTCTTGGGTGGTAGTCTCCATGGGTTGGCACCGTCATTTTAGCTGAAACCCTTGACTACACTCACCCTTGTTTCGTGACTACACTTTGCACTTTGCATTGAAACAATGCTAGAACAATTAGCAGCATTTCATATCATTCATGTTGGAATTTTAGCTAACCATGCCACCCCTCGATTGCACTTGCTGGCCTAGCTTCAATTGACAAAGTCCTTGTTTAATTGACAAGACCATCCAAGGCACTCTGCCTCCATTTCTAGCAAAGCCCTCGCATGGAGGAGGGGTTAAGGCTGTGTGTCTTTTAACCCCTAGGTGATTACAACCACTAATGTTTTTGGTCATTACAGACATCACATGTGTCTACATATATCATTCATGCATAAATCATGGTAATAGTTGTCATAGTTTAGATACTTCAACTTATTTTCCCAAATCTTAATCTAATGCTTCCATATTTTTTAATTATCTTCATCTCCTCACTTCTCTTCATGAGTGCTACCTATTCAAATAAAAATTAGTACATTAGTTATTAACCATAAATAAAATATTTATAATAATAATTATTATTATCTTATGTTCCTAAAACTAAAAGAAAACTAGAGATGGAGGTCCCACAAGTGTGTGATGTTGCAAATAAAATAATTTTTTATCTAGATGTTGTTCCCACATGTGCTTTAAAGTCTTTTGCCTTATCCATGTTTTTATATTTTTAAACTCAAATTTAAATCTTGATCTTCAATCTTCCATTTTGAAGTCATTTTTTCCATTGTTGAACTATCATTTTTCTTAAGTGGATTTTTGTAGAAAAGTTGACATCTTTTTGTAAAATTGTATAAATTCTTGAAGAGCAACAATTTCTTTAGGTAGCATATCTAATTCTACTAATAAAATATTATATAAAGTTTTGACCTTTACATGTAATTCATATAAATTTTTTTTTGGAAAAATTCTAAGCATTTCCATTGTGCTTCAAGTGAATTGGGTTCTCAAGTTTTACAACTCTATAAAAGAATTGGCTAAACAATTTGATTGTGAACATCCCATGCTCAAATCTATTCCTGTGTACATTTACTATGAACTGCATATAAATGATGCATATTGGTTGAAACTCTCCTATAATTTGGTGACAATATATTTCCTCTATGAGAATTAGATAGAATCTTTTTATAAAATTGTATACATTTTTGAAGAGCAACCATTTCTATAGATAGCATATCTACTTCTGCTAAAAAATATCATATGAAGTTTGGACCTTTAACGAAAATTCCTATAACAAATTTTTTTTCTATACAAATTCTAAGCATTTTCATTGTGCTACAAGTAAATTGGGTTCCTAAGTTTTATACCTATGTAAAAGAACTAACTATATAAGCTAATTGTGAACATCCCATGCTCAAATCTATTCTTGTGCGTACTATTTGAAATCCTCCTATAATTTGGTGAGAAAATATATTTCCTCCATGAAAAACTAGATAGATTGAATATAAAAAAATTATATCTAATATTATATGTAATACAGGATGAAAAATTCAGAAAATAGTATTTAGCATTATATGGATATCATCATTTGGAGCAATACTAAGATAGTTGTCTTTTAAGTTGTAAAACCTGGGTTTAAGCCTATGTGTAACCACTTAAAAAGATGTTAGGCTTATGTTTGCTCACTAATCCTCTTGTGAACCACCTTAGTCAAATGAGCAATGAGCCTTTGAGTGATGATCCTTTTATTGAGGATTATCATCTAGGCCTTCTAAAGGGTTATTAAGAAAATATTTATAGTAGGTTCTCAAGGATTATAGAATATATTTATAACATAGGGAGATGTAAGGCCCTACAAATAATATTTCTAATAAGCACAAAAAAAAAATAGAAAACACAAAACAACATGGAAATGAAAACTTTCCAAATTTAGAAATGTCTACTCAAGTGTACAACTTTACAAATCATATTTTGAAACGTTAAGAGATGAAATTTAATTGGTAGTTGAGAGGATAGACTTATCCCTAACAACATTTACATCTCTTTCAACATCTATGCTTAACTTAAAATAGCAAAAGGATTTCAGGTAGCAATAGAAAATTGTAGCGAAATGCTAGTATTTGTAGGAAAATCTAGATGCCCCAAGAAATAGTGGCATGTATTCTACATCACCATTACTTCATTACTTAATGTTAATATTATGTCAAGAATGTTTACCATTAACTATAACTGTCTTATCAACATTAGTTTTGATCTTAAAGTTAACATTGTTTTTGTTATAAGAACATATTTTCCTTCTAAAATATCTATCTTAATTAATTAATACTTCCAATAGTACAAGTAAAAAAATTCATGATATTCTTTATCTTTTTCAATTTCTTTATTACCATTTGATTATTTTTATCATTGGAATTAATTTGAATTTTTTCATCTTTAGCTTTATATTGTTTTCCTTTTTATCATTAGCTTCAACATCTTTTTTTATTTTCATTAACATCTTTTTTCTTGAGTAGAAAATGACAAACATTAAACAAATATTCTTCATGATAACAAAGATTACAAGAATTTAGCATGGATTATTCAATAGTTAGTTAGCTCACATAGCATTATTCTCTAAGGTGCTAGGTTCAAAGCCCAACACCAACACCTTCTTTACACTTGTTATGTTGCTAGCCTAAGGGCATGTCCTATGTAGAATAGACCCAACTTGACTTTACCCCAAAAAGACAAAGGTTACAAGAATTAGGAAGATTATAATATGTTTTGGTTAAATGTAAATCTTCTTGCTACTTACAATACTAATTTCTTTTAATGATTTAGAAGATTGATTTCAATAAAAAAAATGTATATAAGACTTGAATGTTGTGAAAATAAATTTGATATGTTTGATCGGACTGTAAAAAATAACAATTTTTGCTCAACTTTTTAAAAAATCAATGAAATATTTAATCATTGGATAAAACTTGAGATTTTAGAATATTCTTCAAATTGGGCATCACCATCTAGAGTTCATTTACGAATAATCAACACTGTATGCTTATGTATAAATAACCTTATATATAGGGTACATTGCACCATCAATTCAATAAGCAAAAATAAAAAATGAGAATAGTACATGGGTATGAATGACTTGAATATTATGTTTTTGCATTGTATTATTTTACCACAAAGAAAAACTTCAATTACAAAGTAAGTAATCAAAAATTGAATGAACATATATTGTAATGTAAAATCAGAAATTAATGACTTAAATACATCATTTAGAAGAATACAATCAACCATCTTATTTGCAACAACATTACTAGAAAAAAAAACATCACAAATTTCTATTTGGTAGCTTGTAAATTTGCATTATGAAAGTTTAAAAAAAATTCACATTAGTAAAACAAGCAGGACTTGAGCATTGGTAGAAGAAGTTCACTGTAATTTAGAATTCCCCATGGAGAACCATAATCTTGAAGAAATAAGTTCTCTTGATAAAATCTTAGCATGAAATGAAGAGATTTCATTTAACTTATAATTAATAAAATAGAAAATAAACTAACAAAAATAGAGGTGATTATTATATGTCAATGGATACAAAGCGACATGTAGTTATTAAGTTATTAAACCATCCATGTTAATGGAACTAAGTGTGATTAAGTAGTGAAGAAATAAAAAATGAATATACATAGGATCAAAAGGAGAATAGAGTCTTAAGATAAAATTTCATAAAAAGGAGAACTCACAATGATGAGTAAGAAGAATTCATAAGGAAACAAAGTTAGTAGAATCACAAGATATGGATGAATCTATTCAACCAAGATCACTTTGTGAAGATAATAGATGAACATGAGATCCAATCTATAAAAGAATTTAAAAGAAAGCAAGCATTTAACTTGAAATAGAGAATAAGGAAAATAATTAACAAGTGATTATAACATCAACCTCTAAATTAATGAAAGAACATATTAGTAACAAGTTGCTTTCATGAGAGAAGTTGATGAAGTTAATATGAACTTTCAAAAGAAAACATAAATATTTTATCCAACCAATGAAGTTGAAATGAAGAGTTCTTAAGAGAACTATAGAGAAAACCATGTGATTTTATGGCAAATACAACATCAGTATACCTATATTGAAACAAATTAATTTGTTACAATAATTGTAAAAACCAAAATGAACATAGTATTGTTGTATCTTGTGAAGTTGTTAAAAAAATTATCCAAACAAAATAACTATTACATAGTAATGAAAGTTCTTCATAATTTTCTAACATGATATCAACGTTTGAGGTTTCTTTGAAAAAGTGATATAGAATATAGAGCTAGATGGAAGGATTAGAGATAAGAAACATTGCAACATTGAGTTGCAATATGATAAAATGATTCCTGCTAAGGAATATGAAGGAAATAAAATAATTTATAACTAAGAAAATATTAATAAAAGAAAAAATTATTATTAGAAGGCCAATGTCCTTTGGCCTTATTTTTCTTTAATACTGAAAAATAACTTGTTAAATTATTATGGTAAACATGAGGCATGCAATAATTAATAACGAGAGTTGACCTTTTTATTTAAGGAGATGAAATAGAATGGTAGTCATTTAAGCTTGATAGAATAGTTTAGTAGTGTAACAAATAATAAGCAATGGATTATAAGAAGATGTGAATCTATAAAAAATGGTAAAATTCCACAAGATTCCTTGATCGAAGGGCTTAGAAAAGGAAACAACTAGAATGAAGAAATGTCAAAAGAAAAAAGATGAGAAAAATACGAAATATTTCATGGTTTATTTTGAATTTTTAAAGAGCAGATTGTTGAAAGGTATGTTTGAAGAAAATTAGTTGAAATGAAAAAAGTTGAGATTGGAAGAGTATCTTCCAATAGAGTTGAAAGAAGAGAAGATGATCCCACCCAAAAAAAGTAAGAAGTTTTTTGTTGCTTAAATGATGCAAAACTCACAATTCCAATAACAACATCTTCTTGCTCTTTTAGAATTTATGGAATATTAATTAGGTATGTCCTCCAAGACATGCATTATAGTGTAGTACTGTACATGAATAAACATGTGCATTCTAGTGACAATACATCTATGTTTAAAAACTCTACTATTTTTAAAGCTTGGAAGAATAAAAATTCAATTGACATTAGTGGGTTAAAAGAGTATATAGACAAAACATTATTGATTAATATGTATTGTATACATGGAGCAAATACCTAATTCCTATATGAACTTTAGAAGATTTATATTTTTTGACAGTGCAAGTTTGAATTATCATGAGCTCAAAAGTCGTAAAAAGGATACACAAATAGATAAATAAATACATGAAGAAGTAGGTAGAAAGACCATTTTCCCCATACATGGTTATTATCATATACAATGGATCTTGTCATAGTCAATACTCTTGGTAAAAAAATTTTTATTGGTTATGACATGAATCGATTTTGGAAATACAATAGCTTTTTTGAAACATATACTATAAATATTATAAATAAAAGTAACCATAAAATATAGAAATGCCAATAGAAATATCTTTCAAGAGATAGAAATTAAGAAATCATAATAAATAAACTAATAAATATAACAAAATATATTTTAGTAAAACTAATTTTTAATTTTTCCTAATATATATCTTATTAGGTAGAACTTTCTACCATTTTTTATACTAAACTTACCTTTTGAATCCTATGTCTTCAAATGTTTTACGAATAACTTATTTGAGGTTATGGTATGAAGGTATTAGCTTATAGAGGATTAACAATACTATCAAATTTATATCTAAGCATATATGCCCATGTAAGAATCAAAGATCTCAACTAGTAACAATAAACTAAATTAAAAACTAAATTAAAAATGATATTAGTGAAGATCCTAGAAGTATAGTTTTTAACTCAAAAAGAAATTATAGTAGTTAAAAATAAACAAGCAAAGTTCATAGATGTAAGAACCTAAAGACTCATGGAAAGATGAAAAAGAATATTTAGTAATTCAAAGTGAGTAGTGTCATGGAAAAAAATGAAGACAATCATTCTTGAAGAGAAAGGAGACAAGGAAGTAAGCTCAAAAAGTAAAGAAGATATTTGAAACACAGAAGAAAATTCTATGAATAATTTTTTGGATACATTAACCCTTACATAATCTTTGCCATTATTAAATCAAGATGAGCTTAGGTAATGAATTAATTTGAAAGCTTTTATTAATCTTCTAAAAAGATGGATCTAGTATTTAAAAGATTTATTACTTCACTACTAGTACCATAGTATTTCAATTAGTTTTGGATTAATCAATTGAGGAATGGAAACATAATAAGGATACATGGATATCGTTTGTACATGATTATCACACAAAGACTCTAATGATGTCCTAAATAGAATAATATATTATTGGTTAATGAGATGTAGCAATAATTTGTTACACTGCATTATTTATTATACTGAGATAAAAATGCAATAGAGTTTGAAGGAGAAGTATCTTAAACTATTAAAATGGGCCAAAAAGAATTGCAATACAGAAATATTACTTTGAATAATGACATTATTAAGCAAATCAAAACTACATAAAAGGTAGCCATACAAGAAATATTAAAGAATGCCATATGAGTTGAGGAAATTAATAAGCAACATGTAAAAGAGATATAGGAACTAATGTACAAACAAGTATTTTTTCTTGAAAAAGTAAAAAAAAAGAAGCATGGCTACATGACTATGAAGAATGATTTTTTATAAAAGAATGATGAATAGATAAAAAAATTAAATGATTTTTTAAAATATATTAATANTTAGCCAAATTTTATAACAAAAGAAGGTAAAAAATTCCAATAGTATGCACCAAAAGAAATTGTAGTTTTTTTATGTATAGAACCATGATATTATGTAGAATTGTCTATGGAAGTTCATGGAAATTAATGTTTTAGGATGATATTTTGTGTTATTCTCTATGCAATATATAGTTTCATCTTAGAGATGAGCTCACACCATAAGAAGCTTTAATGTTGACAAGTATAAGTTTAAAGATTCAACAAAGTTTAAAGTCCAACCACTATCAATTTGTGTTTTTATTCAATCTTTTATCTTGTATTTCCATATATTTTTTTGCAATTTATCTTAATTGTTTAATAACTCTTTTTTGCAATTGGCACTATCTAAACTTATATCTCACTATCAATTTGTATTTTTTCTTTGGTCTTTTTATCTTTTGTTTCCATATATTGTTTTGAAATTTCTTTTAATTATTCAATAATTTTTTTAACTTGCACAATCTCAAATTAGGTTTGGAAGAACTCTTATCATCTTTGTAAAGATTTGAAGTCCTACTACATGTAATTTTCTAGGTGTTTATCATCTAAGAAGATTGCACCTCAAAAATAATCTAAGAATGCATCTAAAAAATGCTAAGAAGAGGAGGGGAATATTGCCCACTAGAATTGAACCCATGACTTGCAGCTTTTTAAATCAAGAGTCTTTGTTGCAAAAAATTCTGCTAACTAGGATCAATCCTTCAATGAGATGGTGAAATTGATAAATATATAAGAAACAGAATTGAGGCATGATAGTCAACATGGAGATAGACTAGTGGTGTTCTATTTGATAAAAGAATACCAATAAAATTGAAGGAAATTTTATAGGACAACAATCAGACTTACTATCTTCTATGGTGTTGAATGTTGGGCAGGACAAAATAGGCATGAACAATAAATCAATGCGGCAAAAATGCAAATGATTTGATGGATGTTAAATGTTACGAGAAGAGATAAACTACATAGTACAAACATTAGAGGAAAACTTGGAGGGTCTTCTATTTCAGATAAGCTACAAGATGGTGGCTTAAATGGTTTGAACATGTGTAAAGAAGATTAGACAATGAGCCTGCAAAGAAAGGTTGCTATATCACTATTCTAGGAAAGTCACCAAAGTGAGAGGAAAACTAAAGAAGACATAGGAAAAAACAATCCAAGATGATTTGAAGAAACTAAAAATAAACAAAGATTTAGCTCTTCATCGAGATGAATGGTGAAAAAGAACTCATGTAGGTAGGGCTATTTTGTTTGGATAAGGCTAAGGTGATGATGATGATGTCTTTTAAAAATATTTACCTCTATAACATATAGTGAAATTAGAACTTTATAACTCAAAATTGCCCATCAAAATTAAAACTATAATTTAAAGCTTCCAAATAAAAAAGTCTTAAAGCTAGGTTAACACACTTCATTGACCACACAAAGCGCCATAGTCCTATAAAGAAGGAAATAATTCACTAACAAAGAAGACACTACCAATGCCAATGCACTAGGCATGCAAAGTGCTGCAGCCGTGACTGTACAGACGGAAAGATGGACTTTACATATACAATAGCGGCGACAAACACTTCAATTTTTATATAACATATCATGTATGGCTATATTTAATGATCAAGATCATCCCAAAGCATACACAATTGGGGTGAGATAAACAAAACCTATTACTTGAGGAGGATTGGCAGTTGATTGGAGGAACGGAGTAGAAATTTTTCACACTCGGGTTGCAAGCTAGTCAAGAGACCACGACCATGGAAGACGGCAGGCTGTTCACCTTAGCTTTAGTTTTGATTCTGTGCAGCCTCATCATGCACAAGTACCAACTCGTCTCTGCATTCAAATTTGATTTGGTTTTCTCTGGTGTTGAAAAATTGATGTGAAATAGACGGTATTGTTTGAAGCGGGTCTTGTGTTGCAGAGGCAAATGGCAATGTCCAGAAAACATTGGCCATGGCGAAGCCAGATGGTGTTAGGGGAAACTACAGCGAACAGATAAAAACCATAATTGAAGACCAAGGTTTTGTTATAGTTGCAGAGAGGATTCTCCATCTCCAGGAAAATGATGCCAAAACATTTAATGCAGAGCACTCTGAAAGGGCCTTCTTTCCCAGTCTAATCAAGTTTATGACAAGGTGTGTTTTCAGTTTTTAAAATCTGTTTAGTCAAAATCTAAACGTTTTTGTTTCAGGAAATCAGTTTTTTGTGTTTTTTCTTTCTTGTTTGTTGCTTTGAGAATCAAATACCAGTTAAAAGTTAATTTTTTAATAAAACAAATTTTATTGTTGTTTTAATGGATTCCTTCTATTTCAGTGGGCCTGTTCTTGTTATGACATTGTTTGCTATTCTAATGATACTCTCAAGCATGCTCCCTTGGCCTCATGGGTAGAAATCATGAAAAATAAGATGCCAATGACCACTCAAGAAGAGAAGTTGCTGCCACCACCACTCACTCAGGAGACAACACTGGAGGCCCACGTAGTCCTTGAGCATTTGCATAAAATCTAAGAATAACTCTTGAGCAAACAAGAGTAACAACCAAGAACAAGTAAGATAGATCTATTTGTGTATCAACTAGCGATGAGTCACCTTAATGAGGTGGCCAAAATAGTTAGCTAGATGGAGAGAGGTGGTCCCATTTTCTCTATCCAAAGAATGCAATTGCCTTCAAGGTTGGATCCCAATGCTCAAGAGGTGATAGTGTCACCAGAAACACACCATTTATTCCCAAAAATCTTTGGAAATGTCGCCATTTTCTTGGTGAGGTTGGAGAGTGGTCAAAAGGCAACTGTCTTGGTGATGCAGCACCAAGGATAGGAGAGAACAATAGAAATGGTTGCTGATTGTGTAGTAGAAGCATTAAATGCACTCGTGACATCTGTACCAGATGTTTCTGCACTTCAAGATGTGTAGATGTCCGTAGGTATGGTTAATGGAAAATTGAATGCGGCCCAACACAGACAGTTACTGGAACGATTGGTAAGAATCGGGAAACCGATCTTTGATCTTCTAGAGAACATCACTAGAACCCAGTTAAAACTACTGAATGTAAGGGGTAGATGCATCAGTTTGGAGGGGCAACTAGAAATGACCCAAGAGAAAAATCAATGCTTGGTCATGGAGGTTGCTAAACTTTGTACCTGACTTGTAAAACAAGCAATCCTCAGCCCAGCAATGACAAGAGATGAAGTTATCAAGCAACTTCAAGAATGATTTTAGAAGGCTAAGGAGGAAGCAGTAATGACCATCTTCAAATAGTCCGTAGAAGAAGCTAAAACGTATTCCATCAAAAAGGACTTGAATTAGATGCATCAGGAGAATGAAGCATTGACTGTGTAAAATCATTGCCTGTGAAATGTTGATGCTTAGAGAGATCAAATGCAAGAATTCATTCATCAACAGCAAGAGTAGCTTGCTAGGGTAAATATTGAATTGAGGAAATTCATTGTAGAGAATTGCAATCTATCAATGAAGGAGGTACACACCTTGCATCAAAAGTCTGCCATCGAGATTGTCGCTTGGAAGAACTGTACCGTCCGAAATCGTTGGCGTAAGGCTGGAGGAAAAACGAACACCGAAGGATCTCCGAAGAGATACAACCAACCTTGCCTTCGCGTGAGGGCGAGCTGAAAAATGAAGGCATAGTGCCTGGAATGGTCTACATGCAAATCAACCAAGGACGTCCCCGAGTGTACGCTATGGCTTGCGCTATGTTTATCGTCACAAAATGTAAAACGAAGAGCATAATGCAATGAAACGTAAACATGCAATATGGCATGTAAATGTAAATAGAATGTATGCAAAAACATGCAATAAAATGGAAGAATGAAAATAATGAAACGGAACACAGAATGGAGGGAAAAAATAAAACTTTGTTGTATTAATCAATAAGATGTGCATCAGTCAAAACGTAGTTGCGTGTCTGGATTGCAAGTCAGATATTAAGCTCCGATGTGAGGTGTTTGCAGGCACTGGGGATCATGTGCATACGGGCTCAAGATTGCTGGTTTTCTTGCTCCAAATTTTGCCAACCCCGTTCATGTCAATGAACAGGGTATTTACACCTTTTGCTAGGCTTGGGAATAGGATTTATGAATGAGATCAATGGCTGCGGGACGAGGGAAAAATGGATCATGTGATAGATGTCCGATGTACGGCTGCATATGGACTGGACGTATGTAGGAAGACTATGTTCTAGACCAGATGCATTGTATCTTACAATGTGTATTGATTTACATTACGCTCATGCATTGAAACATAAGAGCTTGAGAAGCTTACAAATGTTGCAAATTTACAATAAAATGATAGTGTACAACAAGAGATCTTGGTCCAGGTTCTCTTAGAAGTTCCCGATCCATGAACTAGTTGATGTAGGATGCCAACATGAGTGATCCTATGGTTGTTTGAGATGCTTTTGCTTCATCAAGGTTACTAGCGTGAGTTGATCTTGTCTTGGCATGCCCTCAACGTGTGTTCGAAGTGCTCTAGGCCATTTTTGGCAGCTCACGCTGGGCTCATGCTGTCAGCGTGACCTCAACGTGACCAAGCTGAGATGGTCCATTTCACACCAAATTTTGATTTTTGAGACCTGTCTTTCAAGTGTAACTACTGCCTGCCCTTGGGGGCAACCTGCATGCTGAATTTGAGCCTGTCTGTGCCTTGATTCAAGTCATTTTGGCAGCTTATGCTAGGCTCACGCTGTCAGCATGACCTCAGCGTGACCTGGGCCTGAGCAATGAAAACGAACATTTTTGGAGCTAAAATTTGAAGTTTTGGAGGCCGAAACTCGGAGAAATCATTAATGGACCTTGAGGGTGAGTTGTACCCTCAAAATTAGACCATTTTGACACTGTTTTGGGGTTATTTTGAGATAGTTTTAAGTTACTCACGTTGGACTCATGCTGGACTCACGCTGCCAGTGTGACCTCAACATGAGTAGCAAAGTTTGTGTGATTTTGACTTGAAATCTTGGATTTTGGATGCTAAAACTTGGAGTAATCATCAGTGGGCCCCAAGGGGGCCTTTCCCGTTCAAATTAGGATTTTTTTGACCTAATTTAGAAGCTCTAAAGGGTTGGTCACGTTGAGGGCAAGCTAGCTTGACAGCATGAGCAAGCTGGCTGTGAGTTCCATGCCTTAGTCAAGTTTTGCCTCCTAAATGCCGAAAGGAGCTTGAATCAATCTTGTTTCAAAGCTGAAATTTTGTGGTGTTTCATTGGCCCCTCTTTTTTGATGTCTAGAGGAATCCACCTGAGAGGCATTGATAAAGAAGTAAAAAACACCATGAGCAACCAAGTACCAAGCATTGTCCATTGGCCCCTGGCTAGATGTCATCGCACCATGTTCAAAAGAATAAGGGATTGGAGATATGAAGTTCAAGATGCAAGGGGATTGGTTGTAACCGGGAAAATCAAAAGATGATCGAGGGTTATAAGTGTTGCTAGAATTGTGGAGAGGAATGCTCTCGCATGAGTGAATTATGTCATTGGTCCTTGTCAACAACCGGGTTTTTAGCAGACTCAGAACAAAGACATAGGAGGTGCATTCTTTGGAGAAATAGGACCCTTGTATTATGTTTAAGGGAGCCCGTTGTAAACAACCAAAGCCATGCAAAAATGCACAACATGGTCTATTTGAGACATGAGCATTTTTCCAAGACAATTTCCTTCTTGCCTAGGGCTTGTATGAGAAGAGCCAATGATCTTTAGTCCATGATGTCAATGGGGTCATGAAGACCTTTTCCATGCATTTTTCTCTTTGACCCTTTTGTTCTCTTTTTCTTTTTTCTTTGTTTCTTATTTTCTTTTGTTTTTGCTTTGTTTTGTCTTTCTTTTTCTTTTATTTTTCTTTTTCTTTTTGGTCTTTTTAAAGAGCCTACTTTTTATGCCTTGCTCGTGTTTGAGCGCTTGAATTTTGTGTCATGCACCATGTACTGTGTTTTGTGTTTCAACTACTTAGAAGATCACAGTATGTAACAATGTATCAAGGGCTTTGGGGGAGTAGAATGTATCTAGGGGATGTAATTAAATAAGATAATTAGGACATGATGGGGAATAGGGAATGTATCAGGTGTCAGGAATGTAGTTATGAACAGATTGATTAACCCAGTTATGTGCTTCAGGAAGAATATGATACCCTATCGTCATGATGAAGTGCATCTGTGTACGAATGCCTCAAGTGTGTCATCTTGCAAACACAACTCCAAGGGGACAAGAAAACCATAAATGATTCAGTTAGCTAAAGCACTTTAAACTTGAACATAGCCGATGGAATGAAGCCATCATGTGGAGTTTCGAGGCAAACAAAATCTTGAACAACATCAGTTTTATCAAGGTCTATGTGATAGATCATGTGGTCATTTTCTTGGTGAGCACATACAGCTGATTGCAGCAACATGTCTTTTCAAATAACACCAGGTTGTTAATGATGTTACCAGTTTGTAGTCTTGGTGGACTGTTGTGGATTAGTTTGACATCATAATCCTTTGGATGTTGCTAGTTTATCATCGTAGTGGATAGTGTCGTGCTAGTTTGGAGTTGTGGAAGAATATGAAGAGGCAAGCTAGTTTATAGTCTTAGTAGACTCTAATGGTTAAGTATGGTAGTTTAGTATTATACCGGACAGAGCTCTGTGGTGTCAGTTTATTGTCATGATGCCAAGACGTTCTGTGGTGCTTGTTTTAAGTCATATCTCCAGGACCATTCTGTGGTATCAGTTTTAGGTCATGATGCTAGGACCAATACTTACCTTAATCTTATCAGACGTAGTATGGTTTTAGGTACATGTCATTTGTAGGATTGGTGAATTTGTTTTTGTCCATGTCGGCGAGTTTGAATTCCCCATTATCATATGCTTTGATGACTAAGTAAGGCCCTTCCCAGTTAGCTGAGAATTTGTCTGAGTGTTCGCAGACTGCCTTGAGAACTAAATCACCTTCCTTAATTGGTCGCTTATGTGGATTGTGTTGATGATGTCACCGTTGTTGTCTCTGGTACCAATTGATTTGATCAAGCACTCGTACCCTTTCTTCTTCTACCGAGTCAAGGTCAACAATGCGTAGCTCATTGTTCTGACCTTCATTAATGCGTTACCTATAGACATTAGCTGCGTTGTTCGGTATGCCCATATCTGTATACAAGGTTATATGGTGTCTTACCTATAGACATTTGATGCGTTGTTCGGTATGCCCATAATTCATAGATTAACTGCTCATGCCATCATCTCTTGCTTTGATTCAACATCTTTTTGAGTACCATGATGATTGTTTTATTCGTAGACTCCACTTGACCATTTCTCTGTGGGTAGTATGGTGATGAGAATGAGTGCTTAATACCTAGGCTTTCATAGAAGCTTTTAGTATTTGTACTACTGAACTGTGGTCCTGTTGGCGACCGTTTGGGACGCGACCGCCAACGAGTGTCCTC
>MNCI01005362.1:76512-92006 GCA_015680685.1 Gnetum montanum | reverse complement strand
AAACCCTATTTATGCTGCTGATATATACGCGACAACCCAGTTTACACTGAACATCCTACGCTGTAAACCCATTTACGCTGTCGGCTGTATACGCTATACTTTGTACGCTGTAACCCTGTTTACGCTGCATGCTTACACTGTATACGCTGCTTAGCGTATATGCTGTACGACTTACACCATAGACTCGTCTACGCTGATCCTATACGCTTTACACCTATACGCTGTCTACCCTGTCGTTATACATAGGACGTTGAAGCGTATACGCTGTACGTTACCACGTAGGTTTACGCTATACTCAGCATACAAATCTCACAACGCTACACCGTGTCATATCCTCAAGAGGTCATCATGAACACCACAAGCCCCACCGCTGCAACCATTCAAGTCACCAACATCGTGGGCACCATGGCCATCCAACAACCCGTGGTCCAACAGCCCACGACATAATCCACAGTGGGGCCTTGTCAGTCCCTTAGGCTGCAATGGAGGAACCCATCACCCCATNGTCAATCTCAGGATCAACCTGCAGTAGATCCTCAACCTAAAGAAGAGGATGATTTCGCTGCCCAATTCGAACATGAAGACTCGTATCACACCCTTAGTCCACAAACCCATATCAACTCCATGTTTGATCTGGGCACAAGGGAAATCATGCCCCTCCAACCCCTCAGGCTCACCCACGCATAAATTCCTCCACGAGAAACATCCGCATTTTCTCATGCTCCTCCACCAACCGACCCGCAATTCGGCACACTCCCTCTCGCTATCATCCCCGCTGCAGTAAAAGGAACATCCTCGCAAGCACCACCCCCTCACAATAATATGGGAGTAACCTTCCCACCTCGAGTGATCAGAATGCCAAATGTGATACCGGCATCTAGGTCTGCTCACTATATCCCCCACATTCAAACGCACGGGGCCCCTTCCACTGCTGCAACCCAACAGGGGGTTCCTCCACAAAACATGACCGGGCAATGGGCAGCGTTGGGTGCTCAACCACATCAACCCCCTCACTACAACATACCACCTCACACTATTCCACCAACCAATGTTCCCCAAGTACAGCTGCAACCACAACAACAACAACCCCTCATTTACAATGTGCCATCCCTAGTGCCACCCACTATAAATGTGCCACAAGCACAACCGCTGACTGCACACCTTTCAACCTTTCAACCTACCATCCAACAGTCCAACCTATACAATGTACCACAACCTCAAGCTGCCATGTCACCTAGTGCCCAAGACTAAATAGATGCTAAAAAATTAATGCAAGAACTAACTGACGAGGTCAAGCGCCTCAAAACGGCAGCCGACGAAGAGTTGAAGGTAGTGGACTTCCACCATGATGACCCCATCAGCCCTTCCATCCCACCTCTAACCTTGCCCAAAGGCATATCATTTCCCACACTAACTAAATATAACGGGAAAAAAGACCCCAATGCACATCTTATAATTTTTAGGTTAGAATGCGCATTACTCCAGGCGTGGCCACATGCCATTTTGTGAGTGTTCCCTATGTCTCTCATAGGGATAATACTCGATTGGTACTGGGCCTTACCGAGGAGTTCCATATTCTCCCTGGAAGAGCTATTACATCAATTCATGACTAGGTTCAAGTATAACTTGAAACCTGAAGCAACACTGGACAACCTTATACAGGTTAAACAAGCTCTGCTAGAACCTGTACAAAAATTCATTTAGAGGTGGAGTGCTACTCTCAATGAGCTACACGAGCCAATCCCTCAGACATATTTGTTAACTATTCTAAAGGGGGCTGTTAATGATTTTTTCAAATCTAAACTATATTACCTCAATGCCCGTAACCTTAACCAAGCTTTTGTACAAATTAAAAATATAGAGGAGGCGGCTCAAAATAGTCATGATCCTGCATATCTAGCCTTTAAAAATCAACATAGTAAAAAGGACAAAGAAAAGGATAAAGCAACTATAGCGGCAATAGTGGGAACACAACAACCAAATGTAGCACAACAAAACAGACCACCGGTGACCCCTACTGATTATAATAAACCTACCCTCGCAACTGCACCAGAATCATCATCATCGCAGAATCCAACACAAAACCACACGAGAAACTTTGAGAGGAAAGAACCCTCCCAATATACGCCGTTGCCTATGAAGCCATCCCAGCTATTCGACCAACTACTAAAGGCTGGGTTAATGAAACATAAACAGTTATTCCCCACGGCCATCTCGAGACATGATCGGTTTTGTCAACTCATTCAGAACTCAAGCTTAGCAATGCCGGATGAGCCACCAGTTCCCAAAGGTTTTAGAATGGATCGCTTCTATGATTACCACCAACGTAATGGGCATGGCACGAATTACTGTTTCATCCTGAAGAAGGACATACAACAAATGATCGATGAAGGCCAAATCACCTTTGATGAGGCCAACCAGGTCCAACCGCAGAATCAGGCTATGGGGGTGTATAAAGACCCTCTGAACACCAAAGAGGCGTCATATGTTATCAACACAATCTACTTTGATGATGAACCTGAGACACCTAACATTAACACCGTCTACCTTGAATGTGAAAAACAAACACCTAACAAGCCGTTTGTAGTCCATGTTCCTCCCACTCCATCTACATCCTTGCCTCAACCACTGGGCGACCCGCAGCAACCATATGTTGTCCGAGTGCCCTCGGCCTTAGCAACATCTAACACCCTGACACACGAGAAACCATACCTAGTGCGTGTACCTCCCACCGTCACTACCTCAAATCTACCAACCCCTCCTACTCGGTCTGCCCCTTTCGTAGTCTGAGTTCCGCCCACAGTCACAACAGTGGAGGTCCAACCCCTCCTTAAACCAACTCCATACATTGTTAGGACATCCGAAAGCCCTAATGATTACCAATCCTCCACCTCCCAGATGCAGAGTAAACCCAGTCCTTACATCATCAGGGTGCCCTACCCACAACCTTCTGCTCAACCCCATTCAACTGTCCAATAGTAACCCCACCTGACACCATACGTTGTATGAATCCCAAGGCAACCTAAGGCCTCAAAACCAACCGTGCCCCCATGCCACATGCGGGAACACTTAGCGGATAGGCTTACGCGTGAATGCTTGGAGAAGGAACATCAACAGTTAGCCTTAGGGCCTCCTAAACCAACTCCACTTAACGTAGTGCCCATGACACCACCTAACAGTCAACCAAACATAGGACATGAAGCTGAATCATCCAGAAAATAGGATACGTCTAAATCAACCATGCCGGGTCAAAACTAGAAACAAACGATGCATGAAATAAAACTGTTGGGCCCAATGGACCAGGTAACCATCGATAAAAACACGCCCAACAGTAGAGACTTAGCAACAGCTCTGACACAAGTCATGCAAGCACTCAAACAAAAGAATACGTCATTAAGCTTGTATGACTTAGTTTTAACATCGCAAACACATCGTGAAGCCTTGGTACGCATGTTAATGTCGATCCCGGTAAGTGGGGACTTGCCCCCAAATGAGCCGTCCATTCATGTGGTAATGTACTCGCCCCAAGGGACAACCTCCAAACCACTAAGTTTCCATGATGATAACATCAAGGTGGACAAGAAAATAGGGAAGATAACAATGGACCCTATGTTCATTACAATACATATAAACTGATTCAAAATACATAGGGTCCACGTGGATGATGGAGTTGCCACAAACGTGGTACCATATCCCATCGTTGAACAACTAGGGCTTATAGAACTCATCAGATCAATTGCAACGACATGCTTAAAATTATTCAACGGGTTGCGCGTGATAGTTAAGGGTAAAATGAACTTAGACTTCAGAGCAAGGGATCAATTCCCCACATCTGCCGACTTCATAGTAGTCGATGAAATGCTAGGATTCAACCTAATACTAGGAAGGCCCTGGTTAGCCCAACTGAAAGCAGTCTCATCCCCTATACACCAAGAGATTCATCTACCTTATGAAGGTGGTGAAATCATTATTTATGGGGAGGCTTCTACTCCCATCATTTCATCGTACATGGACATGGACCAAGGCTCAGAGGTTATGCTCGAAGAGCTTGGGCAAAATGACATAAATGAACAACAACCAGTAAGTACTAATCCTTTAAACACGGAAGAAGATTCATCTAAAATAGAAACACCTACACCTGACATTGTACATACACCTTCTCACCCAGAAAAAACTAACACAGAACTTACAACAAGTACCGAAATGTCTGAAAACACGGACGCGGGAACCATTCCCCCAGACGTCCCTTGGGCTGAGTTACCTTTCAATGTAATTACCGAAGGGGATGCCGAATATAGAATCGTACCCACAGATACATTGCCTAACGCAAAAATGAGAAAAATCAAAAAACTGTTAAAATAGTAACACGAATAGTCCGAAATGACGTTAAACTACGAATCGTCTGAAATGACATCAAACTACGAACAACACCAAAAAAAATAAACAAAAAATGTTAAACCACATTCCAAGTCTGAAATGATGTTAAACTATCATGTCCGCAATGACATAAAACTAGCCAGAATCAGAAATGGTCGATCTATCAAGAAAAATCCATTCGTGTCATTTGAAACTCCCTTTACTTACGCTCTATCCCGAAATGGCCTTAAACTAGTGCGAGTGGCCCGAAATGGCCTTAAACTAGATCATCCGCTTATAATTTGTTTTCCATTTATGCATTACACTTAAACCACAAAAACAAACCAAAACATTTTACATTGCCATGTCATGTTTGCGATTAAACTCAAAATCAACAAAAAGAAATATTTTTCATACATGAAATGATGTACAAGTACATGAGTTAACTAGCTTCATTCATCTCAATTTACAATTCCTGTATAAATTTGAGTTAGAGTAGTTTCACAACAAAATAGAATGGTAAAAATAGCAAAAATAATAATAATAATAAACTAAACATCTGGGGTAGGAGGGTCATCCCCTTTAGATCCACCAATATCATGGGTCCCTACTCCACTGGGGCCAGCTTCTTGGACATTGTCATCACCTTGATCTTGAAAATGCAAAAGAAACAATTAACAAAAAATAATAATAATTAGAAAACTTTTAAACATCATTCAGCAAAAAAATTTCATAACACCAAAATGCTTACCGAAGGGGACCCCCCTAAGCCGAACTCCAGTCGACGAAGAATCTCCTCTTCAGAGACACTGGCCCAATCCGTCCCCTCGAGACCCAAATCAACATTTGCTAACACCTTACCCTTATCAACCGTAGACCACGTAGGATGTTTCAGGGGAAATTCACCCATAGTAACTTCTCCAGAAGCAGTTGTTATAACCCTCTTAGGAGATTCCATCTCAACTATGGTGTTCTTCGCAAAGGTATCGAACGCAGAACGTAAGCCCAAACCCTCTACGAACATCTCAAGCTACCGTTTCTCTATAGAAACTTCTTTCAATGATTTCTTATAGTGGTGCTTATGATTCTTCTCATCTTGGCCCCACTTACACACCTTGGAGAAAAAAGCCTTCCAATCTTGGCACTTGAGATTCAATAGGTCTATCTGGGCTTTACGTTCCGCTAGCCTTCGAGTTAGTGATGCATGGCGATTTAACAAGTTCCAATATCTATTGTACGTAATCTCGGACGTTCACCAAGAACTATCACCTGTTAATCAGGCCGAAGCGAATTCATAACAAGCTTTGAGGTCGTCGCGTTCGACTGATAACTCGGAAAATTCCTTCTCCTTTGTTTGGATCTACAATCATAGTTGGTCGATGGATCGCCTACAGGTCCACACCGACTTGGCGTTATGGACAAGGCTTTCCGCCACCTCATTGTAAACTGGCCTTGATACCTATTCCACTTCTGGGGGTAGTGTAGGCAAACTATCAATGCTAATTATCTCAGAAGGATCCCACCTCAATTTAGCACCTATGCATACGAAAAAAAGAACAAATGCTAAAACGACAAGAACAAGGTGTGAAACTCTCAAGTTACAAACAACGCAGAACATATATACCTATTCTAGGGTGGGCCTCCTGAATTTGTTCAACAAATTCTTCTGCAATTCCAGCCACAAAATCCATCTTACTTGGTATCTCGGTCCAAGTAAATGGCCCACGGGTGCGGGATGAACTGACCTCCGCGGTCCTCCCAGGGGGAACTGTCTTCATGGGTACGTCTAACCGCACCATCTTGGTTTCGCTGCCTTCGTCTGCAAGAAATGAAAATATGAAAATAAAATACCATGGGAATGATAATTAAAAATGCAATATAACATAAAATAAAATAAAAGGAAAACATACCATGCTCCTTGTCACCTTCTGGGGGATCATCTAAGTCCAGCTTTCCCTCAAGAAAGCTGCGGAACATTTGATCAACACCACCTTGGTCATCCAAGGGCTCAGTTTCTATGGTGTCTCCATTCAACTCTTCTGTCCATCCTCCTTGATCCTTCTCCACATTTTCCTCCTGATTGTTTCACTCTATGTTAGTCTCCTCCTCTTCAGTAATAGTCTCTAATGCTTGCTTCCTCACTTCTCGAGTCAAATCCGAAGGTATCAGTGGCATGTAAGCAATCAAAGTAAAAATTATGAACCAATCAAAAACAATAAACCAATAAGTGTGCAAAGTCTACTTACTAGGCATCTTGAATCGTATGCACTTCACTCGTGGCTTGTTCACGTTCGAGGATTCCTCGGTTGAGCGCTCGCACTTTGTTAGCTTCCCCTTGGCCTTGCCAATGGTTTCTTTGAAAACCCGCTCAGCTCTTCTCGCAGTGAGAGGCACATCAGCTGGCTCTAATCCCAAACTATCGCGAGTGTGAATTGAAGTCCCTGATGACCCCCCTATCGTAATAGACATAGATTCATCAATTTCCTTAGGAGGGTCTTGGGACTCGGCAACTTCAAACAAGTGGTTGATCCACGGGTGGGATAGTTGACCCTGATCTCGTAGAACATACTTATTGTCTACGCGAACTACTAGAAACTCAGCTAAGCTGCGCAGGTAACCGGCAAAGAAGGCAAAGGTGAAGTGCAACTGTGCCTCGACATTTGAGCGCAATCGCACTATCTCCTTATGTATGCCCGACAAAAAAAATTGCACCCAATTGTAGCGCGCTTCGGTTTCTAGGATAGTTCACAGATGCGTACAGCTTCAACCCCAAGACTCCACACCTGGGACAAGGATTTTGGGAATACTCGTGCCCTAAACAGGGGATACAGTTCATTCACCTCCTCAACTTTTGATTTCGCCTACATTGGGAATCCCTTGGTACCCTTGGCCACACCCATCCAGTCCTCCAGTTCACGAACCGTTTGGAGCTCTTTATGAGCCCTGTCTAAAGCTACATTTATACCATCTACCGGTACACCAAATAAGTTTGAAAAGAATTCAGGCGACAGATGGAAAATAATCTTAACACCCTTAATCCAGGTGCTATAGTAGGAGACAGACTCATTGAAAGAATCAACTATCCCGATCATCTCCGCTATTGATACATCAGGACTCGGGGTCATAAAAAGCTCTATGAGGCTGACATTGTCTAAGCAGCAAATAATGGATGGCGGGGCATGGGTGTGCAACCATTTTTGAGCCTTATTCACCTCCCTGAACTTCATGGACAGGGTAGTTTCAGTTCGCCCCATTGTGATAGGGTCCCCGCCAGGAGCTACGTTAATTGCGAATACAATTCAAAATCATCATATAAGTATAACCCCCGGCAATTGAATAAATACATTAGCACATCTAGGAAGTGTTTTCATTTACCGTCAGTGGTGGACTTGGACATGTTGCTTGAACCAGGGTCACGAGGGAAAATTGGCCCCTGGTCTGACCAATCTTTATCCAGCCATCCATGAGCTTGGCACATTGCCAACGCTCTAGAGAACCGTTGGTGAAAATAGACAATATCACCCTTCATTTGAGCTAATAAAGCCTTACGAAGGGTGGGACCCACCATAGATGCCTCTAGAGTGGTACGAGCTAAAGCAGGCCCATCATCCTCAACACATATTCCGTCTGCATTAACTTTAGGCCTACAAACAAACGGATGTCAAAACTGAGGCAAATGCCAAACAGTGAAAAGAAACAATAAACTTAAACGGTCCTACTTGCCCACCCGGTACACTGTGCTAGGAGGGTTCTGGAATAGCGTGTGCACACGCGCGGCTAAAAATAAGGTGTTGTCAAGGTAGTCCTGTCCTCATGGTAATCGGGCCCACACGTGCTCCAACGGGCGTGTGGACCTAGGCCCGTAGGAAGAACCGTCCTCATTCGTAAGCTGCCCCTTGTCAATGTCTTTCATGAAGACAATGACACCCTCTGCGGCTCCTGGTAGCATTGCCTCAAGCACGCTTCGTGCCACCAGTTCACTTAGGTGTGACCAAATGACCACTTCAAAATTGTCCAGTATGAAGGGCAGGAATTTAGACGCACCTTCTCTGAAACAGACCCCATTGTGGTCCACAGCTAGGTCCGGGGTAGGCTCATCTGCCTCAATAGGGCCAAACCATGTTAACACCCCAACGATCTCAACGACGAGGAGAAAAGCCTTAGTATCCCTGCAAGCAGACATAATGCTAGCGTAAATCAGCCATGCACCAAAATGATGTGAAAAAAAAGCTCACATCATAAAACGACACTTAGGAAAAATTACTAACTGTTTACGCTCAGCGTATATGCTGTAAAAAAATGAATACACTATTTCCAACTATTTACGCTCAGCGTATATGTTGCCTAACCCGGCGTATATGCTAATCAAACCATTCACACCCAGCGTATACGTGGAAGAAACCCTCAGCGTATATGCCATAGAAGCCTCTAGCGTAAATAATCTACGCTAGACACTGAACAAACAGTTTACACTGAATCCTAGGAATTAACTGTTCACGCTCAGCGTATACGCTGTAGAAATGCTCAGCGTATACGCCGTAATAGTGTAGACCATCTACGCTGATAAAACAGAAAATCTACGCTGATAAAATAGAAAACCTCATGCATAAAAAACTTATTTACACTGTAATTTACGCCGATAAACTACCTACGCTTCATGCAAGAAAAGTGATTACGCTATGCACTGAAAACATATTACGCTATGATAGTCTACACTATCAATACTTTACGCTAACTCTTTACGCTCGGCGTATACGCCGAGGCCCTCTACGCGACTGTCTACGCTACGAAACATGCACAAGCAAAAAAAATAATAATCAACAGAGATAGAATGAGAGCCTACCTACGTGATGATCCTGGCCACGATGGAATCCTTGGCCTGGGCAGGCACTGCAGCATGGCTTCACTCTGCTCTGCGAAGGTCAAGTCAGGACCCTTCCTCCCTTGCCCTTCGACTTCCTTGCCTTTGCCCATCTCAGCGTCTATGCTGGGGTTCAGTCATCGACATCTACGCTGGGGTCCAGTCGTCGGCGTCTACGCTGGGGTCTAGTCATCAGCGTCTATGCTGGGGTCTAGTCGTTGGCGTCTACGCTCAAGGTTTTGCAACTCACACTTACGCTGGGAAGTTTATGCTCAAAGTTTACACTCTGATTTTCACTCAGAGGTTTACGCTCAGAATACAGTATGACAAATGATGGCCCCCCTCTTTTATATAGTGCTCCGCCGATGCCGCCGCCATTGCTGACGCCGCCGCCTCCCGTTTCGCTACTTTTTTCCTTTTTTTGCCTTTTTTGCTTATTTTCGTCATAAAAAATAATAAAAAATACTAAAAAATACATATATGTTTAAAATAAAACAAAATTACTATATCCCACTTCCCCCTGTGAACCCCATTTCAGGCGTTTATGCCAAATATTCCAGCGTAAACTTCCGTTACGGCCCGATACAGCCTTAAACTGCCGTGATAGCCCGTTACGGCNAGGCATGTCCATGTAAGACCAAGCAAATACCTTTATGTTGTCTCTAAGTACGTTCTCAATGTCTTCGGCTAATTGCGATTGTATTAATGTGCTTAATTTTAATATTTTAACTTCCCCATCGGGCATGGTGATGGGGGTTTCGGTCAACGGGTCTTTAGCGATATTTTCGGTTTCTATGTCAAGGGGTTTTGTCATGCCTTTGTAATTGTCTATTGTTTGTTGTGTTGAGGCGATGACTGCATCGTCNATTGCAAGAGATATTAACATAAACCTCATCCACTTAAGGTTATCAACAGACGATGCAGTCATCGCCTCAACACAACAAACAATAGACAATTACAAAGGCATGACAAAACCCCTTGACATAGAAACCGAAAATATCGCTAAAGACCCGTTGACCGAAACCCCCATCACCATGCCCGATGGGGAAGTTAAAATATTAAAATTAAGCACATTAATACAATCGCAATTAGCCGAAGACATTGAGAACGTACTTAGAGACAACATAAAGGTATTTGCTTGGTCTTACATGGACATGCCTAGGTTGGATCCCCGAATTGTCTAACACAACATCATCCTTGATCCAAAATTGAGACCTGTAAAACAAAAGGCATGGAAGGTTAAACCCGAGGTGGCATTGGTAGTTCATAATGAGATCACCAAACTTTATCAGGCTGGTTTCATTCGAGCTGTCGATTACGCCGAGTGGGTATCCAACATGGTCATTGTCCCGAAAAAGAACAGAAGCATTCGCTTATGCATTGACTTACGGGATTTAAACGTTGCAACCATAAAAGATGATTTTCCCCTACCTAGCATCGATCAACTTATTGATNGCATTGACTTACGGGATTTAAACGTTGCAACCATAAAAGATGATTTTCCCCTACCTAGCATCGATCAACTTATTGACTCAACTGCCAGGCATGCACTATTGTCTTTTATGGATGGCTTCTCGGGATACAATCAAATACGCATCAACCCAGAGCATCAGCTTCAGACAACCTTTATGACACCATGGGGAACCTTTTGTTACACAATGATGCCCTTTGGTCTCAAGAACGCTGGGGCCACGTATCAAAGAGCGATGACATTTATCTTTAGCGATTACATGTTACACTCGCTCAATGACTACGTGGACGACATTATGGTTAAATCAAAAATCTCGGAACAACATGTACAAGACCTTGACTTGGTGTTAAAACATTGTTTAAAATATGAGTTGAGAATTAATCCAAAGAAATGTGTCTTTGGAGTCAAAACAGGATAAATGCTTGGGTTCATAGCCTCAGAAGCAGGGATATGGGTAGACCCCGATAAGGTTAAGGCCATAACAAACCTAAAACCACCTAGCAACCTTACTGAACTTCGAGGTCTACAAGGTAGACTCCAATTCATCAGAAGGTTCATAGAAAAACTAACAGACAAATTAAAACCTATGAATCACTTGTTGTGCAAGAACATTCATTTTGAATGGACTTCACAGTGCCAAGAAGCATTCAATAATATCAAAACGACACTTACCCGACTGCCCACGGTTTATCCACCTCAAAATGATAAACCATTTTACATCTATCTCACAACTTCGGATTCATCAATCGCGTCTATGATTTGCTAGAAACAAGATGACGGAACTGAAGTCCCTGTATATTACTTAAGCCATGCATTAGTTGCTCACGAGAAGAAATACAACGATGTAGAGAGGTCATGTTTAGCCTTAGACTTGTCTCTAAAGAAATGGCGACATTACCTCTTCCACAACCAAGTTAACATAATCTGCAAGGATAATGTGCTTAGAGCCATCATAGGAAACATTTACGAGATGAGTCAGATAGCACATTGGAAAGCCATGATAGCTGAGTTTGACTTACATTACATAGCGCAATCATCAGTTAAGGGTCAAGCCATAGCGAATCAAATGGCTGTGTCACCAACACATGATCAAGCGACAATCGAGCCAGAATTCTTGGATGAGAACATAAGTGTAATAGACATAGTGCTCGATGACTACGACGCCATTCTAAACTTCGACAAAGCATCCACCTCTCGAGGGGGAAGTGCTGCCGCTGTCATCACCTACCCCTCCGAGGAGATCAGACCCTTTGCTTACCGTTTCAACTTTCGCTGTACCAATAATGTAGCAGAGTACGAAGGTCTCCTTAGAGGTCTCGTGGCAGCACTGGTCGTAGATATCACATGGCTTGTGGTCAGAGGAGACTCACAACTGGTCCTAAACCAAGTCACAGATGTTTATACATGTAAAGCACAACATTTACAACCATACTGTGATTTAGCAAAACACTTGATGAAGCGATTTGAAAACATCGATGTGCAACACGTCTCTAGAAATGATAATACCATCGCAGATGCACTAGCCACCTTGGCATTAAACATATCACCCGACATGTTCCACACATTGCCAAGCTCCATAACCAGTTGTGCCGAACCAATAACCGATACCCTTGATACGTTGCCAATAGTGTCTGTTAGTACAACACACGTGATAGAATGGTATGATGACATAAAAGAGTACCTTCTACGCGGTGAAACACCATGGCACCTAACGAATGCACAAAAGGATGCAGTACGAAAACGTTCTAGGCAATACGCACTAGTAGGGGACACTTTGTGCCACCGATCCTACGAAGGCATATTGCTAACATGTGTTGGTAGTGCTGATGCCCAAACCATCATTGAATAGATACACGACGGAGTATGCGGAGGACATATAGCACCAAAAGCGATGACAACAAAGATTAGATGCTTAGGCTACTATTAGCCACACATGGAGTATGACTGTCTCTCCAAGGCCAAAACGTGCAGTAGCTGCCAAAAACATAGCAATCTAATCCATGTCCCACCAAACGAGTTGCACACAGTGCAAATCACATGGCCCTTTCAAAAGTGGGGATTGGACCTTATCGGCCCAATAACACCCTCATCTTTTGCAGGGCATAGTTTCATCATAACCGCAACTGAATATTTCACGAAGTGGGTAGAAGCTGCTCCCCTTTGAAAAACTACATCTAAACATGTGTGCAGTTTCATTCTCCAAAACATTGTAGCACATTTTGACATTCCCATGAAATCATCACTAACAACAGGCCACAATTTAGCAGTGCCGAGACCAAAACCTTTTGTGAATGTCTAGGGATCAAACACTCGTTCTCATCCCCTTACTATCCCCAGAGCAATGGACAAGTAGAGGCAACAAACAAAATAATTATTGCAATACTTAAAAAGATGCTTACCCAAAGCAAGTGGAGATGGCACAAACAATTGGTATACGCATTGTGGACATACCATACTACACATCAAACTTCAACAGGTAAAACACTATATAGTCTTGTTTATGGTTCAGAAGCTATTTTACCTCTGGAATTGCAGGTACCATCTCTAAGGATCACACTTTCTAGACTCCTCGACGATGGACAGAACAATGATCTCCGCATCATTGACCTGGATTCGGTGGAGGAGGAACGCATACGTGCGCTTGATCAAATTGAGTGGTACCAAAAACAACAACGCCAGCGACATCGACATGACATTCATAAACGCCCTATCAAAGAAGGCAACCTTGTACTTAAAGTTGTTTGGAAACACTCAGACAAATTCTCAGCCAACTGGGAAGGGCCTTACTTGGTCACTAAAGCATTTGAAAATGGAGCATTTAAGTTAGTTGATATGGAAGGAAATGAGTTTGCAAATCCAACAAATCACTCGTTCCTAAAGCCATTCTATGTCTGAGCAAAGTCAGGTACATGAGCGTCCTGGGATTATGACTTAAAACTGATACCACAGAAGAGTCCTGGAATTATGACTTAAAACTGATACCACAGAAGAGTCTTGAGATTATGACTTAAAACTAATACCATAGAAGAGTCCTGGGATTATGACTTAAAACTGATACCACAGAAGAGTCCTCAGACTATGACTTCAAACTGATGCCACAGAACAGTCCTCGATTATGACTTAAAACTGATACCACAGCTCGTCCCAGCATCATGACGATAAACTCATACCACACAGTGTCCGCAATGATGATAAACTACCACCGTTGCATACACCAAAGTCCGCTAAGACTATAAACTGGTTTGCCTCTTCATGGTGCGCTAAGACTAGAAACTGGTAATGTAACGTCCTCCACGACGCTAAACGGGCAATGTCCAATGGGTTATGACATAAAACTAACCCATGATAGTCCGCTAAGACTATAAACTAGCAACTCCATCCCTGGTTCTTCAATCCACAGCCACATTCAAGCTTCATCAGAATCACTGCATCGCTCGCCATCAGACGATCCTACCAACATTGCTGCCATTCATTTACAGTGCCTGCAATCTCCTCCAATGTCTTTGTTCCATCTGTAGCTGTTTAAGTCTAAGCTCACTTATTCATTTACAGTTTTCTTGTCTCCTTGGAGTTGTGTTTGTAGGATGATGCTCAGAGGTATTCGTACAAGAATGCATTCCATCATAAGCAGCAAGAGGAGGCAACGTTCATAGCCCACGAGGCAAGACTAAATCAAGCTGTTCACTAGTACATCCCCATTTCCCAATACACTCCCTATCTACTCACTGACACACTCTACTCAGCCACACGTCTGATACACCCAGTACACTCAAACCTTTGAGCATACCATTGCACACTGTAACACCTTTGAGTAGTTGCAACACACAATGTAGCACTTGAGCATGAGTACAAGATCATGACAAATTTCTTCAAATAAAAAAGACCTTTGACACTTCCCATATAAGCCCTAGGCGGGAAGGCAGCTATCTTGGAAACAAGTACTCATGTCAAAAATAATCAAAAAACATCCAGTTGCATTGATTTGGCTCTCCACCAACAGTTTCCCCAAAGAAGGGTCCTGTTCCTCCAAAGAATGCAATGCATCGCGACGTAGCTTTGGTCTTGCCAACAAGTCCGCTTGGACACTAACCAAGAGTCTTGTTCTGCCAAAGAATGCACATCGCATGTCTGAATCCCGAGTTTGCTAAATAATGGCCATTGACAAGGATTAACATGACACATGCCAGAGCATCCCCTTTACCCAAGTACAATCTCTTGGTCAGTTCCCAATCCCCACAGTCTCCATTTCCCCATCTATATACAAATTTTATGCCTCTCAATCCCATGTACTACTGAACACGGTGCGATGACATCTAGTCAAGTGGCAACGGACAGAGTCTCTATCAAGTTGCTTGTGGTGTTTTGCACTTCTTTGTCGACGCTTCTTAGGTTGATTCGTCCAAGCATCAACAAAGAGGGGCCAATGAAACACCACAAAATTTCGAGCTCAGTACTTCTCCGACAAGAAGCAGGTCCCCGCGACCCATAAACGACCACGGCAACTTCGGAGAGCAGATATTTAATTTCACTAAGTATGCATTCATAGCATATACGCCTAGCGTATATGCCAGACATTCATAGGGTATATGCCCAGCATATACGCCCAACATCCTCAGCGTATACGCCTAGCATATACGCCCAACATTCCCAACGTAGACGTCTAGCGTACACGCCCAGCATATATGCCTCACATGTACGCTCAGCAAGTACAACCGATGTATACGCCCAGCATGAAATCTTCAAAGACAGCATGGAAGCAGCACTGCAGGACAAGATTTGGCACAAGGCAGCAACCATCAGCGTATA
>MNCI01005362.1:52150-73517 GCA_015680685.1 Gnetum montanum | reverse complement strand
AATTTCTCTCTTGATCAGTCATCAGCCACTGGGTGTCTTCTTGTCGTGTGGCTACTTCATACAAGAACTTTTGTATATTAATGTCTTGTGCACACCAGTTGCATGTAGGCAATGCTAAAATTTGCATAACCCATGATTTCTGCACACAATGGCACCCTATGTCACTATATGTGATGCATGGAAATTTCTTCTTCTTGATCTTTCCAAAAGTATTCTTCTTGGATATTTCCAGGGAAAGATCATGGATTTCTAGGTGTGCATCTATAGTACTTAGCCATGCTCTTCCCATTATTATTGGGAAGTCCCCCTTACCATTGTTTACTTGTATCACTAGGAAATCAACTGGATATGACCAACCACATATAGTGGTAATGATGTCCTCGACAAGTCCCTAAGGGATAGTGATGAACTAGTCAGCCAGCTCTAGTCAAATGTTACTCTTTCTTAATGGAGGAAGGTTCCAGGCTTTATACATCTCTTGTGATATTAGGTTGACTCTAGATCCTGAGTCCAGAAGAGCTTTACATGGTTCATTCCTAGCGACTTGAAGATATATGAGAGGACTTCTAGGGTCAAATAATTTCTTGGGAAGGTGACCCACCTTAATCTAGTCAGTAAGGGCATGTGTTAACATAACCGTATGCATTAAGCTCGATGTTTGGGTTGAAGGAGGCCCTGAAGCTTTACTTGGTAGGGAGATGTTCAAATGTTCAACCGCTTGTGATGGTGAGGGCTTGGTTGGATTGTTGGTTTGAAGAAAGATCTTCTCTGCATAAGGTTGTCAGAACCAATTTTGGATTGAGGATTCACAACCTTCATGGCATTGGGTTTTTGCAGTTGAGTGGGGAGTACCCCTTACATTGCTAGAGCGGGTGGTAGTGGAGCTATCGATGTGAGAGTTATGGATGGATTTAGAGGATGGTATGTCTGTGGGTTATCTCTCCTAGGAGAAGGAGTCCTATAATACTTCCAACCTTGGTAGTGACGTTGTGGTTTCACATGACCAACAGAGTCACATGGAGAGATTGGCTACTGCACATAGTAGCCATATGGATCTGGTTGCCAGTAAGGGTATTGTTGCCTTGGCGGTGGTATCCCCCATGACTGTGGGTATTGCCACTATTGGTGTTACTCAATAGGTTATGGTGGAGTTCCACTTGGATAATATGTTAAAGGTTGGTGGAACTGCCTTGGGTTACCTTGGGGATAAGATAACCATCAGGGTGCCTACCATTTGTTAAGTCATGGGTTAATTGCATACATCCTAGACTCTTGCAAATGTGAGATTACTAGGCAACATCCCTTAGGATGGACATATTGGCATATCTCACATCCACCGTCATTGTCCATATCAGAATCCACAACCTCTTCAGTGATGGCCATTTTACCCTTACCTTTGTTACGTGCATGGTCCAAATCCCTCTTTTATTTTTATCATAGTCACTACCTCACTCCTTAGACTCCTCTACGATTTTGAGAACGGTTACAAATATACTATCTAAGAAGTCCCACATTTGTTCTACCTTCATCGACACTTCTATTATTAATTTTTAAAGTGGCAAGGTTTTCCTATTCATCATCTCTTCAAGTGATGACTCTTCTTACTCCTCACAGAATCTCACTCCCCTTTTTTGAATGGAAGGATCACAGTTATACTCTTCCACACTTTCTCTCTTACGTAGCTCCCCTTCTTCCTTAGCTACTTGCTCCAAAAATCTATGAACCTAATGGAACCTAAGCTCTAATAATCTCCCTTCGGCATACATTCCAAGGGTTCTCCTCGTTTCATGCCTAAGTCCATCTACGAGATGGCATAGTTGATCCTACTGCGAGTAACCATGGCCCGAGAAATAATATAGTAGTGCATAATATCAGCCCATGGAAGCATCCAAGGGTTCATGATTTCCTTGATTCCATCCTTGGATTTTCTTTGATAGGTTGGACACCCAGAGTACATTTGATATTTATCATTAAACATTTCTAGCATCGTACTCCACCTTTGAATGGATTCTAGTTCTAAAGACTGGCACTAGCTTTCCGCTTCTTTCATTAGTGTCCTTGGAAACAACTTTAATTTTTTCCATTCATTCTCGATGTTTTGTAAGGCACATGCATCGTGAAATGCTTGTAAGTGGTTTTTAGGATCATCATTGTATGCCCCCTCAAATCATAGTATATTATTCATGTCTAACCTCTTGATCCTGCTATCTTTTTGGTGCCTTCTGGGAATTCTTACAGCCTCTGTGATGTCTAACATCCTTTGGGTTGCAAGTAGGGGTTCTTCATGTTCATTTCTTTCATCGCATCTATGATGCCTACATGGTTCCCTACTCTCCATTCTTCTATTCCATGATTCTCTAGAATGCCCTCGTCCTCATTCTCAACTCTCTCATCGAGGTTTCTCACTCTATTTACCTTTATCCTCATGGTTAGGTTCCTTATGACTGCATCTTGATATTGAAGGAGAGGGTGAATGTGATGAGGAAGGTGAACAAAAAGGAGAACCATCACTATGACAATGTTTTCTACCTTCCCTTCGGTGGTCTCAGCCCCAATCGTGATTATGATCAGACTGCTCATCCTTATCATGTGTTTGAGTTCCCTCATTGAACACTTGGTGTTCGTGGGAATCAGAACCAAGGTTGTGAATCATGGAGTGAAGGTTCTAATACACCACCTCCTCACCATCGTTAGGAGGGGTAACATCATTTTTTGGAGAACCTATTGAAATAGGTTCACCACCCTTAATTTCGCTTAATATGGGTGGAGCATTATGGGGTCTTTTGCCCTTCAATGATGTATAGTATCTCTCCTGTTGCAAGTCCCTTTGACATTGTGCTTCTATGGGATGGTAGTCCCTTGTTTCATGGTCACATGCAATGTACTCTATGTATAACTGAAACATGCCTATTCGTGCGAGAGCACGAAGGAGCATGTTGGGAACCACTCGATCTGGAGGCAACACTTTGTTACCCTCCAAGTCTCTCCAACGCAGTTGTTCATCTTGATGGAGAATCAAGGTAAAGTCAGGTACATATTCATCATGATGAATATATACCACATGAAATTGTTGATGAACTGGTAGATCTGGGTTATGTGTGTTGTGCCGTTGATTGTCTCTAGTGTTGGTACTAGGCAGTGAAGTGCTTTTGTGCGAAGAAGAAGACATTTTTTTCTTTTACGGTGTGCTATTTACCATTATCTTATTTTTTTTCTTTTGATCAACCCTAAGGATTTTTTCTAGCTCCCAATGATATCAATTATTTCCTATGTTCTACGTAGCGCACAAACAATTAAGTCCCTGGAAACAACGTTAATGATGAGTGGCAAGGTACCCCTACACTCAACCATATGAATATGAGCATTTCATGCGCGATCCGGTCGAACTCCAAGGACTAAGTGCTTATGCACCCTAATGGAACACTTAAGGTTAATCAATCACTATCTTCCCAAACTTACTTGTATTGTCACGGTTGTATGGTTAAGTTTAAGGTATATAATTTTTATATCTTTTATCTTTTTAACGCCTTATGCTAAGAGGGAAGGGTGAAGAGAACTAAGTAACTAACTTTCATTAACTATTCACTAATTAAGTTCTAAGTGTTCTAACACCAATATCCGTTCCCACTTTCTGCACACACCCTGGACTAGTGCAACGCTTCTGGGATTACCAAACGCTACTCGTTACTGCATTACCAAGCATTGCACATGTGCTCAAAGTGATCATACTAAGTGCACTTAACTAGGAGAGTCAAGGGTTGATAGAGATTAATTATCTAAGAAAGCATTTAAACATTTAACAGTAATTAATTCCTATTTAGCTTAGTCCACATGCTGCAAGGTTTATTAGAAAGTTCATCTTTATTGCCGTACACAAATGTGTGCGAAGGTATAATTTGCTCGAATAAAGATCTGTTCACTTGAAGACTCCTACTGTGGACACATGGAAATTATTCTAACTTTGGAATGGTAAAACTGCTATAGTTTGGCTAAGAGACTAGATCTAGATGCCTAAAATAGGGAAAGTCACCTCTTATTTATAGACATTGTGGCGGGCTGCAATATCGCGTAAGTGATCTCGTAGAGGCAGACATGATATCGCAGCTCATCACTAGGTTACCAAGCGCTACAAAAATGCTTGAAGTAATCGTACTGAGTGTACTTAACTAGGAGAGTCAAGGGTTGAGAGAGATTAATTAACTAGGAAAACATTTAAACATTCAAAAATAATTAATTACTATTTAGCTTAGTCCACATGCTATAAGGTTTATCATAAATTTCATCTTTATTACCGTACACAAATGTGTGCTCAGGTACAATTTGCTCGAATAAAGATTTGTTCACTTTAAGACTCCTACTGCGGGCACATGGAAATTATTCTAACTCTGGAATGGTAAAACTGTAAGAATTTAGCTAAGGGTCTAATTCTAAGTGTCTAGAATAGAGAAATCTGCCTCTTATTTATAGAAATTGCAGCAGGCCATGATATCGCGTAAGCGATATCATGAGGAGGACATGATATCGTGGCTCATCATATCCCAATGACTAAATGAAAACTCATCCTCGAGTTCCTTACAAAATATTGGGAAGGTAAGGGATTATTGACTTGAATGACACTAATGGTGAATGGGGTGACACGTGAATGGATCATCATTACAATACATGATAATATTAGTGTTCATGACAACAAGAGTGAACACTATACACATTTGACATCTAGCCTTATTTAGTAGCTGAGAGAGAAGAGAGAGAAAAGAAGGAATATGTTGCTACTGATGCCAATATTGCGTCTTTTGTTGTCCATCCATAAGCATGCCATCAATCTTGTTCCTTGCATAACTGCTTCAGCACCATTCCAGTCCAAGTGTTCCCTCCAGATCCAATCCATTGTTATATGATTGTCATCTTCATACACAACAAAATATTATATTAGCAAGGATAAATGAATCACAATGCAGTTGATACCTTACCTCGGTGTAAGGTCCATTGGCTGAGTTGTGATATGGCTAATGCGGATTCTGGAGATATAACATTGGTGACTACCCAAGATGTATGGGTTAAGAGAAAATTGAAAAAATTGGACCACGTTCCCCATGAGTAAGTATGATCCTGTAGTAGCGAGAGAATGGAAAAAGATAATGAATAAGAAAGATGGAGAAAAAGAAACAATGACAACACTGATAAAATGGATGTCAGGGATGAAAATAAACAAAATAAATGTTGATTGCGAAAATGTTTAAGGGAAAGAAATTAAATGATGCACCAAATAGGAATGCTAGTGGGTCCTCCCCAAAGCAGGCTCATGCCCCTAATGCCCTGACAATCCTACATTCAAAGAGTCCATAGGCTATGGAAATGTTATTTGCAAGCAAGAGTTAACATCTTAACCACAAGAATTTACCAAAAAGAAAACAATGCATCAAAAAAAATATAGACTATTGATACAACTGGCAATGAGGTGAAAAATGGAGAAAGAATGATGGAAAGAAGATAATGGAATGGAGTCTGAAGAATAAGGTGGTGTACAACCCCTTGTGTATTAATGGTTAATGTGACTTAGTAGATCTCATTTCAAATCCAGCCTCAAATAATCCATATCTAGTGACTTAGCATTAATACATTTGGCCAATCCATTCACTTGAAGTAACAAGAATGCTTCCACCAAAAAGTCACCACCATTCTGACAAAATGAGAAAGGAGAAAGTAGGAAGCGAGAAAGGGCCTTAGTTAGAGAGAACATGTTTTTTTAGTTCCATAACCAGTGCTTGTAGCCTAGATGATTATTTCATCTAAGGGATGTGCTTTGAATTCTCACTTTTTTTCTTTTGCATGAGAACCACATCATGCAAAGACTTATTATTTTTATTAGCTCAGCTTCCTCACAATGGAGCAATGTTGGAATGGTAAGGAAAACTCAGGAAGAAAACATCCAAGCACCCAAGATAATGTCCAACACAAATGCATCAAATCCCCTTGAAGTCACATCATTTTCAATCCTTAAGTCCTTCCTTAGTTTGAGAAATTCCCAGTCACTAATTTGTTGATAGTTCTATTATTTAAAGAAAGGGACTGTACAGTTCCAAGCCAAGAGAGACCATAGAAATTCATGGATGCATGGATGAAGTGGAATCATTACCTATTATATCCAAAGAACCATACCTTAGTATCAACATTATAACTCAAAGGTAAAAACCAAACATTAGCAATGAATGGAATACAGTTCATACCATCATCAGGAGCAGTTATTAGGTGATGAACCTAACAAAATAAATAAACACAGAAATAAAAGAAAAGTATGAATGATGTTGCAAAACAAAAATAAGAAAAGTTAAAGGAATTTGCAAAACAAAAAATTAAAAGGGAACTGAGGGCCTTAATTGATTAGCAGAGGTGGCCATCTCCCCCATGATTGAGTTGAAAGGAGGAGATCCAAAATAATAAGCAAGGTCGTCCTTTCTCAGAGGTTTTATGTGCACTCGTTGTTCTAAGTTCATGGAAGGGTTTGGTTTGTTGCACATTGACCAGTAATATCTTATCAGGGCTCTTAGGTTTGTATATGGTCATGGCCCCTGAAGGAAAGGTTGCATGAATAATGTAAGGCCCTTCCCACAATGTTTGAAATTTTGTGCATTATAGCACATGTGTGGGGTTCCAGTAGAGGACCTTATCTTCCAGTTGATACTTAACCTTTTGAATTTTCAAGTCATGACGTTGCTTGTTATATGTCTTGTGCAACTCATTTGATGATAGGGAAACCAATCGGTCCTCATCTAGCACATTTAGAGTTTTCAACCTTTGTTTTTATGCTAGATCAAGGTCGAGGTGGAGGTCACAAGCCATGGATAGTGTACAAAGCTTGGTTTGAATTGGAAGATTTGGAAGTTTTTCGTATATTAACTCATAGGGAGAGTAGCTTATATGGAGTTTCGAAGTGGAGCGGTATGCCCAGAGAGCATCATTCAGTTTAGTGCTCCAATCCCGCCTATATTTGCTAATTATCCTTGTTAATATTTTAGTGATCTCCTAGTTAGTGACCTCATCTTGGCCATTAGCTTGGGGGTTATAAGGTGTAGTCAATTTATGTTCAAACCCTAAGCGTCGCATTAACTTTTGAAAGGTTCCACCCATGAAGTGTGTTCCATTATCCGAGATAAGTGCACGTGGCACACCAAACCTATTTATCATTTATTGTTGCACAAATCATGTAGTTGTAGATGATGTGTAGTCTGTAACAACAACTTCTTTAGCCCATTTCATTAGATAGTCAACAACAACAATGATGTAAGCTTTTCCATTGGACATTGGTGTAATGGGCCCCATAAAGTCTATTCCCCAAATGTTGAAGGGTTCTAAAGGTTGAATCCATTGTTGTGGATCCTCCATTCTAGCAGTCATTCCTCCATCATGTTGACAATGCTCGCAAGATTGGGCAAATTGATGGGAATCCCAAAATAATGTTGGCCAATAATATCCTACAAGAAGGATCTTAATAGTCATTCATCTCCCTGCATAGTGACCCCCACAAGGGCCCTCAGGAGTGTCTTAGAGAACTCTTAGTTGGTCCACTTTAGGCATACACCATCGAACCAAGGCATCAAGACAAACTTTGTAAAGTTGTCCATTGATCTCCATGAAATACTTGGCTCTATGAAGAAACTGTTGTTTCTTCCTAAAGTCCAGCTCCTGTGGTGTTTGTTGGCTAAGGTGATAGGTGAGAATGCTACTATACCAATTCATCTCCATGGGTTTGTTATTCATCACACTGGTAAAGAGGACTTCATCAGGAAAATGATTAGATATGGCGTATTCATCATCTTTGCTATCCTAGTGTAATCAAGATAAATGATCTGCAACTATGTTCTCGACATCCTTTCGATCAATCATCGTTAGATCAAACTCCTGTAGAATTACCAACCATTGTATAATATGAGGGCTAACCATTGGCTTCTTCATGAGGAACCTGATTACACTATGATCCATATGGATGAACACTTTGTAACCTAACACATAGTGCCTAAGCTTATCTAGTGCAAATACTACAACCATTAATTGTTTTCTTGTAGTTGTGTAGTTAAGTTGTGCACCAACGATACTCCTACTTGCACAGTAGATGTAGTAAGGATGGTTTTGGTCATCTAACTGTGTAAGTATGGCTCCTAAGGCATAATTGGATGCATCAGTCATTATATGAAATTGTCTAGAGCAATCAAGGGCTTGTAGAATGGGAGTTTCCACAAGATTTTGTTTCAGAGTTTCGAATTCTCATTCACATTCCCTGGTCCATTCGAATGGTGCATACTTCTTCGTTAGTTCTACCAATGGTTTGGAAATCTTGGAGAAGTTCTCAATGAATCTACTATAGTAGCTAGTGTGTCCAAGGAATGATTGAATGTCTTTGATAGTTTTCGATTGTCGGGTGATTCCTTAGATGACCCTAACTTTATCTGGGTCTACCTCTATTCCTAAATGTGAAATCTTATGACCAAGTACTATGGCTTCTTGGACCATTAAATGGCTTTTCTACCAGTTGAGCCTTAAGTTGATTTCTACGCATCTTTTCAGCACTTGCTTTAATCGGTCTAAGGCTTGATCAAAGCTTGTTCCATAAGTGGAGAAGTCATCCATAAAGACTTCCACTTCGTTTCCTATCTGTTGTTGGAATATGCTTAGAACTAGGCATTGAAATGTGGAAGGAGCATTGCACAAGACAAATGACATTTGTTTATATGAAAATGTTCCCCAAGGACTGGTGAACATTGTCTTGGCTTGATCTTCTGGTGATATCCGTATTTGGTTGTATCCACTATATCCATCCAGAAAACTATAATAGCGATGCCCTGCTATGTTGTCTAAGACTTGTTCAACGAATGATAATGGAAAATGATCCTTAAATGTTTTCATGTTCAGGAGTCTAAAATCTATACACACCCTCCATTTGCCTCCCTTTTTAGCCATGATCACTATAGGGCTAACCCATTCGCTATCAGCAATGGGATATATGAACCCAACTTTAAGAAGTTGTTCTATTTCTTCTTTTACTATTTTCTTCAATTTTGGGTTCAATTGCCTCTATGGTTGTTTTCATGGTTTCATGGAGGGGTCCACGTAAATCCTATGCTGGAATATCCTAGAATCTATTCTAGTTAACCTGGGGTATGACCAGGCAAAGGCTTTTGACCACTTGTTTACCACTTTCAGTAATCTTTCTTTTTTTTTGGGAATAAGTCTTACGTTGAGGATCATTAGTTTTCCATTTTCAAGGGTCATATACTCCAGATCGATGGATAATGGTTTCAAATCTAGGGGCTCTTATTTAAATCTCTTAGGAATTTCCAACTTCCCCAGTTGATGTTTTCAAGGTTAAGGCTTGGAAGTTGGCAACGAACTTGCTCTAGTGTATCTATGCTTTCAATGTAAGCACTAGTTATTCCCTCAGTTAGTTCCATGCATGTTAGTGAGTTGCTCTCTTGATTAGCCATTAGCCACTGGGTGTCTTCTTGTTATGTGGTTGTTGCATATAGGCACTTTTGTATATTAATGTCTTATGCACACCGATTGCATGCAGGCAATGCTAAACTTTGCATAACCCATGATCTCTGCACACAATGGCACCCTGTGTCACTGTATGCGATTGATGGAACTTTCTTCTTCTCGATATTTCCAAAAGTGTTCTTCTTGGATATTTCCAGGGAAAGATCGCAGATTCCTAGGCATGCATCTATAGTACTTAGCCATGCTCTTCCCATTATTATTGGGAAGTCCCCCTTACCATTGTTTACTTGTATTACTAGGAAATCAGCTGGATATGACCACCTGCACATAGTGGTAATGATGTCCTCCACCAATCCCAAGAGGATAGTGATGGACTAGTCAACCAGCTCTAGTCAAATGTTACTCTTCCTTAATGGAGGTAGGTTCCAAGCTTTGTACATCTCCTATGATATTAGGTTGACTCCAAAACCTGAGTCCAAAAGAGCTTTACATGGTTCATTCCCAGCAACTTGGAGATAGATTAGAGGGCTTCCAGGATCAAAGAATTTCCTGGGAAGGTGGCCCACTTTAATCCAGTTGATAACATCATGTGTTAACATAACCATATGCGTTGAGCTCAGTGTTTGGTTTGAAGGAAGCCTTGAAGCCTTAATTGATGAGGAGGCATTCAGAGGTTTAATCGCTTGTAGTTGTGAGGGCTTAGTTGGACTGTTGGTTCTGAAGAAGGGTATTTTCTTCATAAGGTTGTTAGAACCAACTATAGGTTGAAGATTCACAACCCTCGTGACATTGCATTGCTGCGGTTGAGTGGGGAGTTCCCCTTGCATTGCTGGAGTGGGTGGTAATGGAGCTATCAGTGTGAGAGTTGCGGATGAGTTTGGAGGATGGTATGTCTGTGGGTTGTCTCCCCTAGGAGAAGGAGTCCTATAATACTCCCAAGCTTGGTAGTGATGTTGTGGTGTCACGTGACCAATAGAGTCACGTGGAGAGATTGGCTACTGCATGTAGTAGCCATATGGATCTGGTTGCTGGTAAGGGTATTGTTGCCTTGGTGGTGGCATCCTCCATGACTATGCATATTGCCACTATTGGTGTTGCTCAATAGGTTGTGATGGAGTTCCACTTAGATAATACATTGAATGTTGGCGGAAATGCCTTGGGTTAACTTGGGGATAAGGTAACCGTCAGGGTGCTTACTGTTTGTTAAGTCGTGGGTTGAGTGCATACATCCCAGACTCTTGTATATGTGAGATTACTAGGCAACTTCCGTTAGGATGGTCATATTGGCGTATCTCACATCCATCGTCATTGTCCATATCAGAATTCACAACCTCTTCGATGATGGCCATTTTACCCTTACCTTTGTTATGTGCATTTTCCATGTCCCTCTTTTTCTTTTTGTCATAGTCACTACCTCGCTCCTTAGACTCCTCTATGATTTTAAGGATAGTTTCAAACCTACTATCTAGGGAGTCCCACATTTGGTCTACCTTTGCCAACACTTCTATTGTTAATTTTTGTAACGGTAAGGTTTTCCTGTTCACCATCTCGTCGAGTGGTAACTCTTCCTCCTCCTCACAGAATCTCACTCCTCTTTTTTAGAGGGAAGGATCTCTATTGTACTATTTTGTACTTTCTCTCTTATGTAGCTCCCCTTCTTCCTTGGCTACTTGCTCTAGCAATGAACCTGATGGGACCTAAGCTCTGATAATATCCCTTGGGCATATGTTCCAAGGGTTCTCCTTGTTTCATTCCTAAGTCCATCTACGAGATGCTATAGTTGATCCCGCTATGAGTAAGCATGGCCTGGGCAACGATGTAACATTGCATAATAACAGCCCATGGAAGCATCCAAGGGTTCATGATTTTCCTACTTACATCCTTGGATTTGCTTTTGTAGGTTAGAAACTTGGAAGTACGTTTGGTACTTATCATTAAAAAATTCTAACATCATACTCCATCTCTGAATGGATTCTAGTTCTAAGGACCAGTACCAGCTTTCCGCTTCTTTCACTAGTGTCCTTGGGAACAACTTTAGTTTTTGCCATTCGTTTTCTATGTTCTGCAAGGCACATGCATCGTGGAATGCTTGTAGATGATTTTGAGGATCAGCGTTGTATGCCCCCTCAAACCATGGGATATTATTCATGTCTAACCTCTTGATCCTACTATCTTTTTGGTGCCTTGTGGGAATTCTTGTGACCTCTGTGATATATAGCATGCTTTTGGTTGTGAGTAGGGGTTCTTCATGGTCATCTCGTTCATAGCATCTGTGATGTCTACACGGTTCCCTACTCTCCCTTCTTCCATTCCTTGATTCCTTAGAATGCCCTTGTCCTTGTTCTCGACTATCTAGTCGGTGTTTTCCACTCTATTTCCCTTTATCCTCATAGTTAGGTTCCTTATGACTACGTCCAGATAGTGAAGGAGAGGGTGAATGTGACAATGAAGCTAAAGAAGAAGGAGAACCATCACCATGATGATGTTTTCTACCATCTCTTCTGTGGTCTCGGCCCTGATCGTGATTACGATTAGAATGCCCACTCTTATCGTGTGTTTGTGTTCCCTCATTGAACACTTCATGTTCATGGGGATCAGAACTAGGATTGTGAACCATGGAGTGGAGGTTCTGATACACCACCTCCTAACCATCATTAGGAGGGGGAATATCAATTGGTGGGGAACTTGTTGAAACTAGTTCACCATCCCCAATTTCGCTTAAAATGTGCGGGGCGTTATGGGGCCATTTTCCCTTCAAATATGTGTGGTAACTCTCCTATCATAAGTCTCATTGACGTTGCGCTTCTATGGGATGATAGTCCCTTGTGTCATGATTGCCTACAACATATTCCACGTATAAAAATGACATGTGTATTCATGAGAGATCATGAAGGAGCATGTTGGAGACTGATCGGTCTAGAGGAAACACTATGTTACCCTCCAAGTCTCTCCAACATAGTTGTTCATCTTGATGGAGAATAAAGGTAAAGTTGGGTACATACTCATCGTGATGAGTATATACTACTTGAAATTGTTGAGGAACTGGTAGATCTTGGTTACATATATTATGCCACTGACTATCTCTCGTGTTAGTCCTAGGTGGTGAAGTGCTTTTGTGTGAAGAAGAAGACATTTTCATTTTGTTCCATGTGTGATTTACTATTGTCTTATTTTTCCTTGATTAACCCTAAGGGTTTGTTCTAGCATTCCAACAATATAGATAATTTCCTATGTTCTACGTAGCACACAAAAAACTAAGTCCCTAGCAATAGTGCCAATGATGAGTGGTGAGGTACTCATATACTTAACCATACGAATATGAGCATTTCACGTGTGATTTGGTCGAACTCCAAGGACTAAGTACTTACGCGCCTTAATGAAACACTTAAGGTTAATTAATCACTATCTTCCCAAACATACTTTTATTTTCACGGTTGTATGGTTAAGTAAGCTTAAGGTATATGATTTTTATATCTTTTATCTTTTTAATGTCTTATGCTAATAGGGGAAGGTGAAGAAAACTAAGTGACTAACTTTCATTAACTATTCACTAACCATGCTCTAATTTTTCCTAACACTAGTATCTATTCCCACTTGCTGCACACATCCTAAACTAGTGCAACACTGCAAGGTTTACCAAATGCTAATCGTTACTGGGTTACCAAGCACTACACACATGCTTGAAGTGGTCGTACTGAGTTTCTTTAACTAGGAGAGTCAAGGGTTGAGAAAGATTAATTAACTAGAAAAGCATTTAAACATTCAATAATAATTAATTAAAATTTAGCTTAGTCCACATGCTACAAGGTTTATCATAAAGTTCATATTTATTGTTGTACAAAAATGTGTGCTTAGGTAGAATTTTCTTGAATAAAGATCCATTCACTTTAAGACTCCTATTGTGGGCACATGGAAATTACTCTAACTCTGGAATGATAAAACTGCAAGAGTTTAGCTAAGGGTCTAAGTCTAAGTGTCTAGAATAGGGAAAGTTAGCTCTTATTTATAGAACATGTGATAGGCTGCAATATCGCAGCTCATTAGCTATGTTTCATTGCATTTGACTTGGAAAATCCTCTTTAACATATGTGCTAAATAGAATTGTCCAAACAATCTTCCAAAGTTTTATTTAATTTGCAAAAAATTCAATTTATTTACTTTTCTCCACCACAATGTCACAAAGCTAATAGAATATTTTCTTTGGCACATACAATACAAGTTGTAATAATAAACATTTCCATATTACCCATGCATTTTAATCAATAATTGGATTGGTTACAACTTCAAATTTTTGTCATAATCATTTATGCATCTCCTCATCTCATATATTTTCATCATCATTGTAATACCAAGGGCTAAATAATTTTACTACATTAAATATAGATACAGTCATGAATCTTTCTCTCAAACAAGTAATTATCTTCTCAACAAATGCATGAGCTAAATTAACACCAACCATCCTTGTCACCATTTCCTAATATTTTAGGCATAGGTTGACACTTTAAATAATGTCTGTGAACATTTCCAAAATTATCAATATACTGTAAATAATCATTCTTTATGCTATCTAGAAATTTAGGCACATAATCAACTTCTCTACCAAATTTTTGTCCTAAAAATCTTCTTTGTATCTCAATTGTTAAGCGAACATCTTGACCAACTAAAGTTATGTTAGTCTCATTTTTTTTTTGAAATTTCCTATTTAATCTATTAATTTCATATAGAACATCAACAAGTAAATTTATACAAAATTGTACTTAAAACAGTATTTCCAATTCATATAATTTTATATGTTTTGTTTTCTACTCCTAAAGTGATGTAGGCATTACTTTTACAAGTCTTTTCATAACTTAGCCTCTAGATAGCCAATGGATAAAATGAATTTGAAGCATTGAAAGATTTTTTTTAAACAAATAGATTTAATAAATCTCAAAACTTACTATGCCTTTTAACCAGTCTTCCTAATCAAGAATAGGTTTTATTTGCAAAATTTTCAACAACTTTAAGTTTTGAAAATGCATTAGTTGCATTAGATATAACTAGTGTCTTCCTATGCATAATGCAATGAATTGAAATAAGATGTGGAATATTCTTAAGAAATTTACTAAGCAATCCTTGATTCAAACCTCTTATGGAAGATGCCCCATTTGAGTTTAAATTAATTATTTTTTGCTTTGGTAATTGCATTCCTACCACTAATTTTTTTATTGCATCAAATATAGCTTGAGCAATTCCATTCTTTACTTTAAAATGTTTGACAAATTTAGTAACTAGAAAACCTTTTCCAACAACATGTGAATATGTTATATAAATAATCAAGTGGTACTCCATAGTCCTATCTATATTTTCATCAAGTAAAATTGAATAAAATGGATTTGATCTAATTTCTTATTTTAGCTTTTTCTGATAAAATTTCCTTGAACAAATTAAAAATTCTTTTCTTGAAGTAACATTAGCATATGTAGAATATTCAATTGTTGATGACATATTTAGAGTTCTTTTATACCTAAGAAAATCACATAAGTCTCCAAATAAATCAAGAAGAAGATTTTTTAATACTATGAAGTACATATTTTCCATTATTCTAATTATCCTTAATTTCTCTAAATCTTTCATTTACTTAATATGCTTTGTCATTGGAACATAAGTTTTATCTAACTACTCTGATATAAAATCAAATGCATGTGTGCATCAAAGTTGGCATAATCAACTATGGTAGTTTATTGTATTGTGACATACCATTCATTTAAAAATGGTGTATATTGTATGTATGATTTATACTTGGTACATCACAAACATTTGATTCTCTCTTATGATCTTGAACCATGAATAACATATGCCTAACTATGCTAAAATTTTCATGAAGGTTTAAATGTGTTTTGGTTTCATTTTTTTCTTTTCTTTAAATTAGCTGCATCTTTCAATTTGCTATTTATATCATTTTTTTCTTCTCTATTGGTTTCTATTGCTTTCATTTTTAAACATTTTTCAATACTCAATTATACTTTATCTTTTTTTTGGTCTACCAATTGAAGAGATAGTAAAAAGTTATTATAATATATTATTATCATCAAAATTATAGACAAATATATTAAAAATAAAATCATGGAGTTACTAGTTCAAATTATATATATATATAGGAATGAAAAATACCTTTAAGTTTCACTGTTAGCATTAAGTTAATTTTATAGTTATAGTATTGGTAGAAGAGCATTCAGAAACAACAAGAGAATGTTGACCAATTTTCTGTAATACCAAACAATCATGAAAAGAAAGAATATGTTGGCAAGTTTGAAGATATACCATAAATGACTTTTAAAAGCATAATTATTATTAAAGTAAATGTTACAAAAGACTCTTACCCAAATCAAATTCATACCTTGGAGTTTAAAAATTTAGATTCTTACCACTAATTAAGACCTCAAATAAAAATTTTAAAACCACTGTGATGAGTTTTCGTTTGATGCATTGACTAGGCCCCATTGATGAGGCCCTATTGACACAATCTATTGCATCAATGAGGCCCCATTGACTAGGCTACATGGATGTAGTCAATTGCATTGATGGGGCTTGGCCAACACAGTGGTCTATCCTAGTCTATAAATACAAGCCACCAACCACATTTATGGTAATCAATTCTCATAGTAGTAGCAAAGCTCTTGCAAATTGTCTATTCAAAAGTTAGAATATTTTTCTTGAGTGCTTAGGAGTCATTAGGTGTACAGATCTTTATTCGAGTATTGTTGTACTAGAGCATGATAATGTGTGCACCAATAAAGATGAGCTTTCTGATAAACCTTGTAACATTCTGGATAGATTAAATGTTTCATTTATGCATTTAATGTTTTCAATTACTTATTCAATGTTTTCCAGTAATTAAGCTAATTAAGATAATTGAGCAAGATAAGCCAGATAGATTAAATACATAAGTATGACCGTTTTGAGCATAACATGTATTCACTTGGTAATCCTAGCAGTGTTATTTCTTGGTACACCTAGTAGCATAGCACTTGGTAACCCAGCAGTGGATACATGGGTTCAGGATGTGTATTGAAAGTGGGACCATATACTTATGTTAGGATTAACTAGAGGCCAACAGGTTAGTTACATTGAATTAGCCATTAAATTACCTTGTCTTTATCTCTATTCAAGCACCAAGACTATAAAAAATAAAACTATAAAAATCATATGCCTCAATTACACTTAACCATACCATGTGTTTCACAAGTGTAATTGGGAAGACAACAAATGCCCTTGGGGCAAGGTTCACTACCTAGAAGACAAGTGCACTGGAAACCATAAAGTCCATGGAATTTGACCAGATCACATGTGAATGCTCTATGATTCATATGGTTGGGTGTAAGGGTACCTTGCCACTCATCACACTAGAATCTAAAGCCTATGCTATGTTGTATAATAAAGAGTAGTTGCAATGAAATGCAACATGAATGCCAAAGGAAATGAAATTTTATTCAAAAATTTTCTAATGATAGTTAACAAACCATAACATTATAAGGTTGAGTTTGTAAACTAGAAGCTTAGAAAGCTTAATTTCAATCATTTTTTACAAAGAAAGTGTTATAAAATTTTTTAAGGAAATAAAGGTATGAGAATTAAATAAAATGAGATTGGATCACTAATGTTGTGGGTTGTTAAATGAACATTGCATAGAAAGATTGACTTTAGGATGAGACTAGACNTTAAATGAACATTGCATAGAAAGATTGACTTTAGGATGAGACTAGATACCACTATCCTATCCAACAAAGTGAGGAAAGAAAAGTAACTTGTAAGATATTACCAAAGAACAAAAGCTAAGAAACACTTCCTACACTTTGCAGATTATCATATCCAAAAGAACAAAAATGCAAAGAAATAGAAAACAAATGTTTTCATTATCTCATGATCTCCCTCATGAATAAGAAATCCATAAAAGACATTAAGTAAATGTAGAAATAAAAACTCAATGTAGTGAATATTTTAATATAGTGAGATGAATTTTCCAAAAAATCTTGGAAATAGAAAAAAAATAACATTGCATCTTAACAAAAAAAAAAGCAATGTGTAATGAATTTTACAAAGAAGAGTCCAAGAACTAAGCCTCTAAAACATTGTATGCATATGTTAATGGTAGCATAAAATCATGATGCAAATAGGCAATTCGTTCTCTATATTTTGGATGATATTCTAGATACTTCTATAATCATAAACCTATACTTTAAGATAAAGATAAAAAGAATTCTCCAAATTATAACTAAGCGAAGTATCCTAAGACATATGTTTATCAATATTTTTCCACCCATTTTGGAGTATCTAGATACAAAAAATAATTGAAAAATCCATAATCTTTCCACTTTTAAATTAGAAAAATATAGGAAAAAACACATTTCCAAATCTTGTGTTAATTCGCCATGAATCTAACATTAATTTTTTATTTTGATAAAATATCAAGAATAAGAAAGAAAGAAAAATTGAAACAAAAAATCAGTAGAAAATAGTAAATACATTAGCAACAAGCTATTTTATTTAAGGTAACTACAAAACTTCCTAAAGTAGAAAATAACAAAGACATTAGAAACATGTTTTAGAAACCAAGAAGATTCTTATTGTGGCCTCCATAAGAAATTTAGCAAGGAGGCCCTAACATGAATCCCAAAAGTTTCTAGATAATAGTACAAAAAATCTAAATAAGAATATTTATAGCTATAGATATGCTTAAAGAAACCCAAGAGTTGTAAAGATAGATACCTCCAATAGTTGGAAGTAAGTATGCTAACAACACTCTCAGTGTTGACCCTCTTAAAATCCCCTTTATAATAGAAAAAATTGTTAAAATGTTGAGAAATAGTCAAATAAAGAGGGTTTCAAAATTTTTAATAAAATTTGTACTTTTTGATATGCCAAATGAAACCCTCAAAAACTCACAAAGATTTTAATCAATTTCAATTGCAATGATTTCTTATAACAAAAAATCCTCTTTTCCCCTCCTTTGTAACAATACCACTAGAAAAATGATTTCAAAATTTGTAACAAAAAAATTCTAGTATTTCATATGTCAAATGAAACCTTGGAGAGGGAAATTACAATTATTTTAGCAATAGCTACAAAGATTCCACCAATGCCATGAGTGTAGAGTTTCCACAACACCCCCTCCCCCTCTTTTGGTGACTTGAAATCCTTCTTTGCCTTTGCTACAAATAAAAGTAGCTTTGCTCTTTTGTATCATGAAATCTTCCTTTCCTCTATACTTCATCATGTAGCTAAATGTAGTCAAAGTTAGATTTTCTTTTGGTGATTGGATGATTTTGAAATTTCAATGATTTAGTGATTTGATGATTTAGAAATTTGGGTGATTTGGTGATTTACTGATTTTGGTGATTTGGTGAATTGCATATCTAATTTGTACTTTTAGCATTATAGTGATTTTGGATTTAACATTTTTGTATGCTAAGGTTAAGAAAGAAACATTTTCCATTTTAAGAAGTTTGGGTAAGCACAAGAAGTATGGTTTCAATGGCAGCATTTACAATTTCTTGAGAGGAATGAAATAACATGGTTACAATTGTGAACTCCATGGCATCCAGGATTGTGCAGTTGGAATCCATGGTTGAAGTTGTGGTAAAAAAGGTACAAACCATTTCAACCATGATAGATTTGATAGATTCATTGTTAAATGTTGGAGCAACTTAGGTTTAGAAAAATATGTATGCTCTATAGTCAAAGTTGGATTCTCTTGAGTTAAAAATAATAAAGGCTCACTTAGGCTTAGAAGCACTTACCAAGAAAATGTGTGAAGATGAAGAAAAACATGAAAAAATTCAAAATCTTTAAATTGTAAGAATTTATGATGAATAGGGTGAGGATCTTTTGGGTTATGCCTAATTTCTTTACAAAAAAAAATGCACATTCTTCTATCCTAATAATTAGTGCAAATAAACTTGGTCCTAGGGTGGGTAAACCTTGGTAGATTATTGTTAAGTTTTTTGATTGGTGTGAAAGAGATAAGGTTTGAAATAATAGAATTATCTTAAAAGGATAGAACATTTGGATTAATGAAGATCTGACCAAAAAAAGAGCATGCAAAAAGTAGTAAGAATGGCAGAAAATTAAATAAGATTGTACTAAAGGTAAAATTGCTTACTTGAACTATAAATATATTGTAGTCATCAAAGAGAGGGAAAATATCATAAAATAGATATTTTTTTCTAACATTGAGGTTCATTGGCTAATAAAGTTACTACTTTAGATACTAGTTATTTCTTTAGTGATGTTGATTTGTTTATTTTTGATAAAAATTAGGAAGAAGAAAATTTCAATTGTATCTATTCCAAGCTTTCATATCATTTCTATTAGAAATAATCATTTCAAGGTGAGGGGTAGACCTCCTAGTGGTATTGCTTTTTAATTAAAAAGTTTAGAGATCATTTCACTAACGTGAAAAAAGTTAATGATAATAACTAATATTTGTGGGTTCAAGTTCAAGGTAGTTTATAGGTTTTTTATAATAATTTTTGTTATTTTTCTCCAAGGGATTCTTTCTATCTACAATTCTACTAATCTTTCATGAGAGCATCCTTTTCAGTAATTGGGCCAAGATGTTGTAGAATTCTATAGGCTTGGTAAAGTTTTTCTTTATGGGGATTTTAATACTCATGTTTGACAAAGCTAGATTCAAAGGCTTATTTGGAATTCTCAATTAAAATTCAGTGAAGAGACTTATTTAGTTCACAGAAGATCATTTTCTAATCATAGTATAAATCAGAGGGGCATTCATTTCTTAGAGTGGAATCGTTCCTTTGATTTCTTTTAATCCTTAATGATGTTAGTAAATTTACTTCCTCATCTCATTTCACATTTTCTAGGCATTAAGGTAACTCTTTCATTGATCTTCTCTTGTCTACTATTGATAATATAGTTATAGTGAAAAAATTTAAATTAGAAGAAAAGCTCCTAAAATATTCTCATAATTACCTAAAATTCACTATTCTTACTTTACTTTTATCATATTCATCACAAGAAATGCAAGACTCATCGTCTCATGGAAGACCTTCATCAAGATTTTCAAATAAGAGTGGCTAATATGTTGATCAACAATGACAATAAGTTAAATTTGACTAATGTTCTTTTGTCTACAGTTGCTCAAGTGCAAATCAAGAAGGGCCTTAATTATAGAAAATTTTGGTTTGATGTGGACTATTTAACAGTTGGTAAATATATTATAGATTCAAATTTTGATGTTTTAATGTTGAAGAATTATAGAAATTTTATTTATTTAAAAAAAAAGAAAGTTCATCAAAGAAGAGCAGGAAGAATGATTTGTGAGCTCCACTTAAATCCAAAGAGCTTTTGGGATTTATTCTAGGATAGATAGCAACATGGTTGGGATTTTTCCTTATCTACTATTCATAATTTCTTCAATGATCGTTTTAATCAAGAGGCTCTCCCAACTATGCAAGATAACTCTAGTGTTCTTTAGTATCCCTTGATGATGTTTCTACAAGAATTCAAAGATTGTCTTCTAGGAAAAGTGTTGATGTTAATGGATTATATCTAGAGCTTTTTAAATGGGATGGTCTATTGGTGTGGAAAGTAGCTTGAAATTTTCTTAATAAAGGACTTCAACATAGTATGGGTTACTCTTGGTGTTCTAGTTGAGTAGTTTTAATTTTCAAAAACGGAGATAGGACATATCTTAATAATCACCAATTGATTGTAATTAATTCAGTTTTCACTAAGCTTTCAAGCACTATTTTGGAGAATAAAATTAGTTAATGGACAAAAATGCAAGGTCTTTATGCTTAGTCACAAGTAAGCTTTAGGAAGAATCATTTTGCTATAGACCATCTAATAACTTTGCATTATTGTGTATAGAAAG
>MNCI01005362.1:0-45906 GCA_015680685.1 Gnetum montanum | reverse complement strand
ATTAATCATGACTTAATCTAGCTTAGTTTAGCTTAACTTAGCCTAATTAATTATTTAATTACTTGAAGAATTAAAGAAAATTTCCTAAAACATTAAATGCATAAATAATTAATTAATCAATTTCCAAATGCTATAAGGTTTATCAAAAGCCTTATCTTTATTAACATTCACAATATTGTGCTTAGGTATGCTAGTGCTTAAATAAGATCCTTACACTTTTTGAGTCTTGTTGTAGGTACTTAGAAAATATTCTAACTCTCAAATGAAAAAACTATAAGAACTTCACTAAGCCTATGACAAGTCATGCCATAAACATGGTGGGTGAGCACATATTTATAGAATTTATTATGGAGATGCATTGATGGGGCCTCATAAATGCAACAAATGCTATGTTGATGTAGCCTCATTAATGGGACAACACCACATCGATGGAATTGCATTGACGAGGCCACATCACAAGGGCATGTCAATGCAACACTTTAACACTTCATCATACCCCCATGACTAAATGAAAACTCATTTTTGAGTTCCTTTTCAAAATTGGAAAGGTATGGGATTATTGACTGACACTTAGCATAACAAACTGACACAATAAAAAGTAGTGCTTGAGTGTACAAATCGATTGTAGCCATTTGGTAGTAAACATCACCATGTTTGTGTATCGAAGGTTGGAAAGTTCCATGTATTTGCTCATATTATCTATTTGCAACTCCTTCAAGTTAATTTCTACTTTATTATATTGATTAATCTCATCAACAATGGGATTCCATAATTCACATCCTTGTTGGAGTTGCTGGAGGATCTCATTAACCTTTGCCTTCACTATTTGAATATGTTTCTCATTCATTTCCTTTTGTAGGCTGACTTGGTCTTTATAGTGATTTTTAACTCTCTCAAATTTAAAAGCCTCTGATTTCCATGTGCTACTTCTATTGAAATCTTTTAGTAAAGGGCATAGACATCCTCCATGGAGAGTTTTCTGTTCTTGGCTACTGATCTCCTTAACTCTGTATTTGCTTTAGCTAGTTACTCCTACTATCGATGGATAAAACTAGTTAATTATTGTTTATGTGCATCAACATTTTTTAGGTGATGATTTTCTACAGTTAGCTAAACATTCTCCTAGTTGGTTAGATCTAAGGCCTTCTAAATTTTATGTTGGATGGCCTATACTAAGGATCGATAGAATACCACCATCTCTATCGCACACTCAACCCCTTTCAACTTGGTGTGAAGCTGTTTAATAGCTTCATCTCTTATCACTACTGGGTTAAGAAATGCAAGGTTAGTCATATGGGCTCTTAGGTCAATAGCTTTCATAGCCAAGAATTCATTCAGCTTCTTGGCTATTTTAAATTGCCCTTCCAAAATAATATTCTTAGCCCCTATCTCTAGCATCTTCGACTAGGTTGTAGTTATACTATCTAGAAGTTCAAAGAAATCTAGAAGTAGTTAACCAACTCCTACTAGTCGTTCCACTAATTGTTCATGTTCTTATGATCCCCGTGAACATTTGTACATCTTTAAGTATAGTGACATTTAGTATAGATGTTGCAAGTGCATTGACTATCTCAGCTATTCTATCAACAACCACCTTGGCTATTATTTCTTATTCTTGGTGCTATATCACTAGTACTATTGCCCCCTTTCCTTTCTCCAAGCATACCAAGAATGTCATGACATTCACAGAAATCTCTAGGATTTGTTACTATTTTGAGGAAGATATTGTTACCTCTCTAGCACTAGGATTTGACCTTGTGAACAATTGCATTCATTGGGTAGAGAAAATGGATTCACCTTCTCACATTTGGCTAACTATTTGGGACACCTCATTCAACTAACTCATCATGGGATGGTACACAAATGGGTCTCTACCATTGATGGCTACTTATTTCTCTTGCTTACTCAAGATCCATTCTTCGAACTCATGCAACCATTGGGATGTTGCAGTGATGTCTTGCCCTATTTTCTGAGTGGTAAGTGGAGGTGGTGATTACTACGCCTCTTCTTGGATTTTTGTTGTAGGAGTTTTATCCTTCATCATCTCTACCTAATTAGTGATCAGAGCACATTGAAGAACATCATTCATATAGTAGGCTATTTCTCCTCTTTGACATAGTTTTCTAATGAGGCATGGAAAGGAGGATTCCTTTCTTCCATGTTAATTCTACTTAAATTGCTTCTCTATCTCTAGATAGATTAGCTGTGGAAGGTTGAATAGGAATCTTCCACTTAGAGTGACAGAGAAACAAGTAGAAAAGGCAGTGATCTAGCTAGGCCTCACCATGGAATTTAGGTGAAAGGTCATGATCTTGTAATGAATTTTTTCTTCCATTGTGAGTATGTTGTACTCCTTATGATCAACATCATAGCACTACTAAACCCATTTATTTTTAATGCTGGGATCTACCTACATCTAAATCTTGGTGAGATTCACACTTTAGGAAACCCAAATGCCTTTGCAATGGCTTGCATTGAGTAGGACACTGAAATGTCCTTGATCTTGACCATTAAATTAACATGCTTATTACTCAAAAATAGGAACATCTCTCCCATATACCACTCCTTGCTGAAAGTAATAATTGGCCACATGGAAGATGTCTTCAGTTGATCCTACATCTCTTTAGGTGCTTACTCTAAGAAAGAGCCAAAGTTCAACTCTTGGAGCATTATTATGGTAGGATTTTGTCAAGGTCACCTCAAAGCTTTCTTATTGAGTTGGTGCCTCATCCTAGTGGGAATGTTCTGTTGCTGGCACCTATTTTAGAATCTGATGAACAAGCTCCACTTTGGACTCATTCCAAAGAGGACCCATAGCATGGGTTGTGATTGGTTCTTCTAGGTCTTGTTCTTCGCCCCTTCCCATTCTTGGCCACTTTTTCCTTACTAGAGATGGCCCTCCCTCCTCTGTGTGTTTGCCTTTTGGTGCCATCTATGGTCATAACATCCATGCATTAGTAGATATAATGTGTAACTCAGAATATCTAGATACTTTATCTCATTAATTAGTTATACTTGGCTAATGTTGGACCATGGTAGATTGATTATTTTATTATTATTTTATGAATTACTATATTTTTTTATTGTAAATTTTATTAGCACTTATTGGAAGGGTTTAACAAATATAATTTGATGCTTTATTGTTGATCCTTAGTTAAACCTTTGTGGGAGTTAGAAAATGGTCAAAAACTTTTCTCTCAAAAATAGCATGTTTGTGGCCCCCATGAGTAAGAGCTTATCTCCAAGAGCTATAGGGTCAAAGAACAAAGTGATTAGGATAAATAGTTAGGAAGTTATGGGCTCTTGAAGGTTTTGGGTTCTAAAACCTACAAATGATCCTTGGTCATTTGAGAGAAAATGTGAAAATTTCAAATGGGGACACACATATATATAGGATTTTTGCACTGCATTGACAGGGCTGTGTATATGGGGCTACACTACGTATATGCATGGGCTTCATCTATGGGGTCCCATTTATGGGGTCTATAAACAAAATTTTCAAATTGGAATATTTCAAAAAATACAAGGAATTTTTGAATAGATTTGGAATCTATGGAGTTCTCAAGAAGTCAAGAATATGATGAAAACACTGAAGATGATCTTTAAATGCTCAAAAATTTAAAAATTTGATGGAGAATGTGTGAATTGGGAAACATACTTAAAGGAGAACATGATTGGATGTAAAAGATGGATGCACAAAAGATTCTATTTGCAAAAATGCCTAAGGATAAAGCACTTGATGAACCCAACCAAGAGATATGCAAGTGGATCCTCCCCATAGTAGACACATTCCCTATTTGCCCTTGCATAACCTCCATCCAAGGAGTTCATGAGCCCCATAGGTGATTAATGGTTTATGAAAGTTAAGGACAAAAACCTAGAAGAGTTTACTAAATGATTCAAGTACATTAGACAAAGACAAAAAATAAGAACATGGACACTCATAGTGAGATGAGTTATGGATAGCATGGATGGATGATGGAGAAGGTGGAATGCAATTTTGAATTGAGATCATAAGAAGTCCCTTGTGAATTTGTGTTTAAATGACCTAAGAAGATCCATCCTTAGTTTAGATCAAAACCAACCACTTTCAGTGATTGCGCATCGTCACTCCAAGATTGATCCACCCCCTTGAGACATAAGAGTACTTCCATAGACTAACCATCCTTCCTTAAAGAGAAGAAAAGAGAAGTAGGAAGTGAAAGTGGGCCTTAGTTAAAGGGGATCTTTAGGCATGGGTAACATGTCTTTCTAGTCTCATAACTAGTGCTTGTAGCCCATTTATTTATCTAAGAGATGTGTTTTGAAGTCCCATCACTTTTTATATTATATTTTTGTTTTCTTTGTTTCTTTTTCATCTTCTCTATCTTCTTTTTTTTTCTTTCTTAATTTTTGTATGGAAACCACAGAATGCAAGAAAATATTTAACTTCTTATTTATGGTTGAAATAGAATAGTAAGAAATCCATGAAAATAGTCATGCACCAAAGTAAGTAGAAGAGTACAAAGAGTATTAAGTTCCCTTGAAGTCACACCCTATGCAAACCTTTGAATCCTTCCTAATTATGAAAACCACTAAGGTTACAAATTTATTAAAGATTTATTTAATGAAAGGAATATCATATTGCCAAAATGAGAAAAATCATAGATTTCTTTGTGGATGGATGGATGTTGTGGACTCACTGCCTATTCCATGAAAAAGAAACCATGACTTAGTCATTGATACAAAAATTCAAAAATAGAAACTAGACATTATCAAATAAAAACATTAATCACAAACCACCATTAGCAACAGCTATAGCACCACTATGTCCTATTGGCACAAAGAAATTTTATTAACAAAAATTATAAAATCACACTAAAATAAAGTAGAATATATAAGAAACTGTAAAATATTCAAGAAACATTTAGCTGTACTAATGATGGTTTAAATTAAAAAATGGTGTAAAATAGGAAATAGTTTTTAAATTAAAAAGTTTTAAAGTAAATAATTTGCAAAAAAAAAAAAAAACAAAATTATGTAAAAAAAATGTATGAAAGAAAAAATAGAAAATTTGAGTAGCCATGTATATGAATAGCATGGATGACCATATCCCCCATGAATAAGTTGGAAAGAGGAGATCTAAAAAGTTAAGAAAGGTTGTCCATTGATTGAGGCACTACTTCGACTGGCTTTCATGGGTTCAAGGAAAGGTACAACTTTTTGCATGTTGACCAACTACTTTTTGTCCAAGCTCTCAAGTTTATAGATTAACATGGCCTCAGAATGAAAAGTTTCATAAATGATATAAGGCCCTTCCCACAATGTCTAGTACTTAGTTCATTGAGGTACGTGTGTGGGGTTCCAATAGAGAACATTATCTCCTAATTTAAATTTCTCTTTTAGTATTCTAAGGTTATGATACTTTTTGTTGAATACCTTGTGCTCTTCATTCAAGGATAGGGTTACCAATTGATTTTCATCTAGCACATTCAGGTTGATTAATCTTTATTTGTGTGCTAGGTTAAGGTCAAGGTCCAAGTCATAGGATGTTGAAAGTGTACAGAACTTGGATTGGATAGGTAGAGTTGGTAATGTTCCATACACTAGCTCATAGGAAGAGTAGCCTATAGGAAGTTTCCACATTGAGTAGTATGTCCAAAGGGCATCATTTAATTTTTTGCTCCATTCTCTCCTATATTTGCTAATAGTTCTTATTAGGATCTTTGTGATCTCCTTATGGGTAACTTCTACTTAACCGTTGGCTTTGGGGTGGTAGGGTATTGTTAAGTTATGTTCAACTCCCAAGTGTTGCATAAGCTTATGAAAAGTAACACCTGTAAAATGGGTTTCATTGTTAGAAATTAGTGCATGTGGCACCCAAAACCTATTTACAACATTTTTTTGTACAAACCACATACCATTAGATGATGTACAGTTGATGAAAACTACTACTTCTACCCATTTTCTGTAGTAATCAACAACAAGGATTATATATGCCTTTTCATTTGACATGGGTGTGATGGGATTCATGATGTAGATGCCCCATATATGAAAGGATTCTAATGGTTAAATACACTATTGAGATTCCTTCATTCATGTGATCATTCCACCATCTCGTTAATAGTGTTCACAAGAGAAGATAAATTGGTAAATGTTCCTAAAGATGTTGGCAATAATACCCTAACATTAGGATCTTAATGGCTATGTGTCTCCCAGCATAGTGGCCCCCATAAGGACCATCATGAGCATCCTAGAGAATGTGTAGTTGATCAAAATCAGGTACATACCAACGAACTAGGTCATCAGTGCACACCTTGTAAAGGTGTCCATTGATTTCCATGAAGAATTTGGCCTGATGAAAAAATTGTTGTTTCTTCCTATAGTCCATATCGTGTGGCATCTCTTGAGTGAGAAGATAAGTGAGGATTCCATTATACCATTTTAGTTTTATAGGAAGTTGTTCATTTATTACACCTATAAAGAGGGGCTCATCAATATATTGGTCAAAGAGCAGGCTTTCCTCCTCTTTGTTATCCCATTGTAACCAAGACAAGTGATTAGGATCACATTCTTAATCTGCTTTTGATCTACCATTGTAAGATCAAATTCCTGCAAGATCATCAACCACTGTATGACATGGGGGCTCACTGTTGGCTTATTCACATGGAAGTGAATGCCACTATGCTCAATATGCATAAACACTTTATATTCAAGCACATAGTGCCTGAACTTCTCTAGAGCATACACCACCACCATTAGTGCTTTCTTTGTTGTGGTGTAATTCAACTATTCACCCACAATGCTTCAACTTGTGTAGTGGATGTAATATGGGTATTTCTTATTTTTCAACTACATAATCATGGCTCCTAATGCATAATTAGATGCATTCATCATGATATGGAATGTTTTGAACCAATCTGGTGCTCATAGAATTAGAGAGTTTCTATGAGTTTTTCCTTTAGATATTGAAATGCATGTTCACACTCCTTGGTCCAAACAAAAGGACCATCCCTCTCTATCATTTTGATCAATTATTTTGTGATCTTAGAGAAATTCTCTATGAATCACTAGTAATAGCCAATTTTTCCAAGGAATGACCAAACATCTTTAACAATTTTTGGTTGGCAAGTTATTACTTGGATGACCCTTATCTTTTCAAGGTCTACCTTAGTCCCTACCTAAGAAATTCTATGCTCTCATATAATACCCTCCTAGACCATTAGATAGATGTTCTACCAATTGAGTTAAAGGTTTATCTCCACACACCTTTTAAGCACTTACTTAATGAGGTTCAAGGCTTGCTCAAATGTAGTACCATAGGTGGAGAAGTCATCCATGAAGACTTCCACCCCACAACTAATTTGTTTTTGAAAGATACTTAAGACCAAACATTGTAATGTTGTAGGAGTATTGCACAAACCAAAAGGCATCTTTCAATATGCAAAAGTTCCCCATGGACTCATGAATGTTTTCTTGGCTTGATCCTCTAGCGTGATTTGGATTTGGTTGTAGCCACTATAAACATTTATAAAACCATAATAGTAATGCATAGATATAGTGTCTAACACTTGATCCACAAATGACAATGGAAAGTGATATTTTAATGTTGCCACATTCAAGAGCAAGAAGTTTATGCAAACCTGCCACTTTCCACCTTTCTTTGCCATGAGTGGACTGATCCACTCACTGTCCACAATGGGGTAGATGAACCATACCATAAGGAGTTTCTCAATCTCCTCTTTGATTATCTACTTCAATTTTGGATTCAACTATCATTGTGGTTGCCTCCTCAACTTCATGGATGGATTGGTATAAATGTGATGTTGGCATATCTATTGATCAATTCTAGTGAGTCAAGGATATGACTAAGCAAAGGTTGTTGACCATTTGTTGATCACCTTCAACAACTATTTCTATTCAAGAGTAAGATTGACATTGATGATTACTAGCTTTCTAATTGTAATAAATGCATACTCTATGTTGATAGGTAGGGTTTTCAACTCTAAGGGATCTTGTTTAAAATTTTTAGGGATTTCCAAATCTTCCTAATTGGTTTCATCATTTGCATCATTAGAGAGGTGGTGATGAAATTACTCTAGTTCATCCATGAATTCAATATACATTCAAGTTAGACTCTTAATAGGCTCCATGCAAAGTGTGTTTCTTCTAAGATCATTTGTTAGCCACTAGGTGCCCTCCTATTTTATGGCTATTTTGTGCAGAAACCTTTGAACTTTAGATTCATCTACACATTGTTTGCATGCTTTAATGGATGTGCTCTTAAAAAACTAGAGTTTCTACACACAGTTTCACTTGGTATCGCTATACATAATGCATGGAACTCTCTTCTTCTCAATCTTTCTAGATTCATTTTCCTTGAAAATTTCCAAGGAGAGATCTCTGATGTCCATTTGCACATCGATAGTGCTCAACCATGTGCTCTTCATAATAATTGAAAATTCCCCCTTGCAGTTGTTGACCTTGATCACCAAAAAATTTGTAGGATAGGAGCATCCATAAACAGTGGTCATAATGTCCTCCACAAATTTCAAAGAAATAGTGATTAACTAGTTTTACAATTCTAGATAGATATTGGTCTTCTTAAGAGGTGGTAGGTTTCATGCTTTATACATTTCATGAAAAATTAGATTTCCGCTAGAACCTAAATCAATAAGGATCTTGCATGGCTCCTATTTAAAAATTTGGAAGTAGATGAGAGGACTTCTAGTCTCAAATCATTTTTTAGAAGGTTGCCAGCCTTGATCCAATTAGATACAACATGGGTTAATGTGACAGTGTGGATCTTAGGAGGCATTTAGTTTGAAGGCCTCTTGAAAGGATTTTATGTAGAGGATGATGGAGAGACAGGGTGGCTAGCTACATTAGTCTATGAGGAGTTTGGTGGACTATTGGGTTGGAAGAATGATCATTTTTGAGATATGGATTTTAAACCATTTTGTTGGGAAGTTGATTGTAGGTTGATAGCCTAGTAGCATTACATTGTTGCAGGTATGGTGAAATTTTGCACTACATAAATGGAGCAGGAGGAAATTGGATGAAGGGTGGAGGAGAATGTGCTAAAGGACGAGAAGGATGATATGGATATGGGTTTTCCCCTCTAGTAGATGGATGATGAGTTGTGGATTGGCCACATTGACAAGGCATCATCGACTAGGACTCATTGATTTAGCCATGTTGACTAGGCTTCATCCATGCATTATTTGATGCATTGACATGGCCCCATTGACACAGGGAATGTTCTTGCCTATAAATATGTGCCAACCCACTATGTTTAGGAAATCTTAGGATCATAGTTGTAGCAAAGCTCTTACAATTTTTACATTCAAAAGTTAAAATATTTTCTTGAGTGCCTACAATAGAAGTCATTGAGTGTACAGATCTTTATTTGAGCACTATTGTACCTAATCATGGCAATGTGTGCAATAATAAAGACAAGCTTCTTAAAAAACCTTGTAGCATTCTTGATAGCTTAAATGTTTTATTCATGCGTTTAATGTTTCTAGTTATTTATTCAATATTCTTCAGTAATTAAGCTACAGAACTAATTAAGTGAGATAAGCTAAATAGTAATTAAGTAAACACATAAGTATGATTGATTTGGACATGTGTATGATGTTTGGTAACCTAGCAATGTTATATGTGTTTAGGATGTGTATGGAAATTGGCACTGGATACTTATGCTAGGAGAAATTGAACAATAATTAGCTAATTAGATTAAAGCATACATTAAATTACTTTATTCTCTAACTTATTTATTTCAAGAACCAAAACCATAAAATATAAATGATAAAAATCATGTGCCTCAATTATACTTAAACAATATCCTTGAGCTTCACAAGTGTAGTTGGGAAGACAATGAATGTTCTCAATGCCTAGTTTACTTCCTAGAGAACTAGTGCACTAGAAACCTTTAGAGTCTATGGAATTTAGCTAGATAGCATGTGAACTCTTTTTGATTCGTATGATTAAGCATATGGGTACTTGACCACTCAGCATTGGTGCCATTATTGGGGATTCTTTTTAGTAAAACATGCATTGTATAGGTTTAGTAAACATCATTAACATTGTTGGACAAACCCTAAGGTCAAATCATTCTTATAAATAACATAATCACATAAGCACATTGATATTTTTATTTTGTATAGCAAAATGTCTTTTTCCCACAAGCAAGATGATAGAAAACCATCCATCCCTTAAGAATGCAAGTTAGTGTATGCTCATCCAAATGTGTATGTGCCTAACTTTATCTTTATCTTATATTAGGATGAACAACTATGATGACAAGATAATGAAGGCAACATTGTAAGGTCTCCCGATTGATCTATGCCTGAGATGCTAATTGAAACTCTAAGGAGATTGGGCATCCAAGATCTTCAAGATGAGTACATTATGCATGATTATGACTACTAGGACTACCATCCTACTAAAATAAAATGCAAAGATATTGACATTAGGGGAAGCATCATGAGTTTGTGAAGGGGAAATAGTTTACCAATCCCTTGTTCCTACTAAACCAAAATGATAATGAGGATTCCCCCTCTAGTGGCTCTCAACATGAAGATTCTCCACCCCTTGTTATTGGTGATGGGGGTGTGACCCTAAACCTATAGTCCACTATAAATAATCCAAGTTTAGGTAAAAATGAAAGTTAAGGTAGGGGCTTGAACAAGTGTTAAGATGATAAGAAAACTGATGAACGTGGCTATGACAATCAAAGTGAAATTGGTAGATACCATGGTGGTGGCAATTCTTCTTCCTCTTCATAATCTTCATTTGAATCTAAACATTCCTCTTCATCTTCTAATTTTGATAGAAGTCACTGGAGAAATAAATACAATGAAGGTGATCAATCAGAAAACAATGATTGTAGAGGCCATCATGAAAGAAGAGGTAGCAGAGACCATCATCAAGGTCATCATCACAATGATGATGATGAACCTCTATTGAAAACTTGAAGCATGATTTACATTGTAGAGGAAGTCAAGATCCTAATCAAGCATGTGAGAGATAGTAGGATAAAGTTCTTAGACATGAACAATATTCCAAGAATTGAGAGGGGATATAACTTTGATATGCAAAACCACCTACAAGACATTCAAAATGTCTACGCCTTACAAAACATAGAAAATGATTGGAAAAAATTAAATCTATTTCCTAGGACACTCATCAAAGAGGTAGAAAGCTGGTACTATTCCTTGAAGCTAAGATCCATTTTTAGATGGAATACCATGCTAGAACTATTTAATGACAAATACCATATATACTCTAGAGTGTTTAATCTAAGAAGGAAAATCCAAGGCTAGAACTAAGAAACACATGAACCCTTAGATGCCACCATGAGTAGATACTATTCTCTCTTACAATGATGCCATGACCATGGTTATTGTTAAAGGGAACAACTCTACACATCATAGATGGGCTCAGAGCAGAAAATAGAAGAACTCTTGAGGTTTATGCCCAAGGGAGACTATCTAAAGTAAAATCTCATCAAATTCAAAGGTTAATAGAGTAGGTAGAAAAATAAGAAGGTGATTTGTGAAAGATGAAAAGTATAGAAGAATATAATAGGGATCCTTTTATTAAGAAAAGTGAGGTCCAATTCCATAATGAGGAGGAGTCATCACTCAATAGGTTGGTGAATAGAAAAACCTTGCCCATCCAAAACTCTATTTCTAATATTTTGGAAAAGGATGATAAACTATGGGATTCTTTGGATGAAAAATTCAAAACTACTATGAAGATTGTTGAAGAATCTAAAGTGCAGAATAGTGATTATGACCATAGGAGGCAAAAAGAAGTTGAAGGTGCCTATCAAAGAGGTAAGGGAAACGTTGTTATAGTAGAAGAAGTTATGGAGATAGACTCCAATGATGATGTTGGATGTGAAATTTGTCAATATGAACATCCTAAGGGATGTTACCTTGTGCTATTAGACTTACAAGAATCTATGATGTACATGTTAAATCCTCGACCAACAAGGACGCAAGCACACAGGTGATTGCCTTATCCTCAAGGAAATACAAGGCAGTTCCATTAGCAACAAGAAGGTTAGTATTCAAGTTGAGCTCCCCCACAACCATATGAGTAATACCAGTAGTGGTAGCAACTGTATTTATGGGGGATACCACCATGAGATGGTAGTACCCTTACAGGTAACTAGATCCATACGAGTACTATGTTCAGCACCCATTTCTCCACATGGCTCTACTTGCCATGCCTCATTCCAACATCCCTATTATCTTCCAGAGTATCATTAAACTCATTTACCATCTATTTGAGGGAAGCCCCCATATATATACCACCCTCTGCATTCATCTACACACATCCATTCATCCTCAGCCTTGTTACCTCCTACTCCATCTATGCAAGGTGGAATTCCCTCATAGCTATAGCAATGAAATGCTATGAGGGCTATAAATTTAAAATTGGCCTTCTAGTTGATTGATTTAGATAATAGATCTAAGAAATGATCATTTTTTTGATCTAACAGTCCTCCCAAACCCTCACAACCTAATGTGGCTAGTCATCTTGTATCTTTAGCACCCTCATCCTTTATACCAAACATATTCGAGGCTCCTTCAAACCAAATGCTTTCTCAAATCCATATTGTGATGTTAACTCATGTTGTCTTTGATTAGATCAAGGCTAGAAACTTTCCCATGAAGAGATCTGACCTAAGAAGTCCTCTTATTTACTTATAGATCACTAGATATGAAGCATGCAAGGCTCTTTTTGATTTTAGTTTTGGTGTCAATCTCATCTTCCATGACATGTACAAAGGTTGAAACCTACCATATTTCAAGAAGAGTAATATCTATTTGGAATTGGTAAACCAATATATCACTATTACTTTGGGATTAGTAAAGGACATTGTGACTATAGTTTGTGGATAGTCTTGTCCTACTAGTTTTTTGGTGATCAAGGTAGAAAACTACAAAGGAAACTTCTCCTTGATTATGGGATGTGCATGGTTAAGCACTATTGATTCAAGAATGGGCATTAGAGACCTTTCCTTGGAAATCTCCAAGGAGAACAAATTTGAACAACTCAAGAAGAAGCAAGTTCTATGCATCACGTAGAATGATAATAGGTGTAATTTCATGCAAAAAATTTGGTCCATTCAAAGTATATTCATTAGAGTATGCAATCAATATGCAGATGAAATCAATATTCAAAGGTTCCTGTATGTAGTAGTCACAAAATAGAAGGGCACCTAGTCACTAATAGCTAACTCTAGTAGTAACACGCTATGCATGAAACCTATTGGAAGCCTGGCATGTTCTTATGTCAAGGGCATGGATGAACTTGAGCAAGTTCATCATGAACTCTCTAATGATGAAGGTGATGATACCTATTGGGAAGATTTGGAAATCCTTGATAATTTCAAGCTAGAGCCCCTAGATTTAAAAACTCTACCAACCAGCATGAAGTATACATTTTTAAAAAATGGCAAGTTGGTTATAATCAATGAAAATCTTGCTCACAAACAAAAAGACAAGCTATTGGAGGTGGTCAAAAAATGGCCAACAACCTTTGCTTGGTCATATCTTGAACTAATTGGAATTCATCTAAGGATTTGCTAGCATCATATCTACACCAACTCAGCCATGAAGCTAAGAAGGTATTTGTAGAGGTAGCTAAATCCCAAGTTGATGTAGATTATCAAAGAGGAAGTAGAAAAACTCCTCAAGGAAAGGTTCATCTATCCCATTGTCTATAGTGAGTGGGCTAGCCAATTTATAATTGTGCCAAAGAAAGATGAAAAGTGATGGGTTTGCATTGACTTTAGGCTATTGTATATGGCAACATATGAAGATGATTTTCCATTGTCATTTGTGGACCAAGTGTTAGACTCCGTATATGGGAATTGCTATTATAGCTTCTTGGATGATTATAGTAGCTATAACCAAATCCAGATTGTGCTAGAAGATTAGGCCAAAATAACATTCATGAGTCCTTGAGGAACTTTTGCATATTGTAAGATGCCAATTGGTCTATGTAATTCCCCTACAACATTTCAACACCTGGTCCTTAGTATTTTTCAATAGAAAATTGGTAGTGGGATAGACGTCTTTATGGATGAATTCTCTACTTATTGGGCTACATTTAAGCAAGCCCTAGATCACCTTGAGAAAGTCTTGAAAGATGTATTGAAACAAACCTTAGGCTCAATTCGTATAAAAGACATTTAATGATCTAGGAGGGCATAGTACTAGGGCATAGAATTACTCAAGTATGTCATCCAAGAAATCACACATCAACCAAAGATAGTCAAAGACATTTAATCATTCCTTCGACACACTAGCTTATAAAGAAAGATGCTGACCAAGAAGTTTGAACATGCATTCCAATAGCTAAAGTAAAAAATCATAGAAACTCCTAATGAGTCCTCATATCATACAATGCCTCATGATTTTATAGGAATTTGATCTTACAATGGTAGATCAAAAAGGAACTAAGAATGTGATCACTGACCATCTCTCTTGGTTAAGATGGGATAATAAAGAGGAGAAGAGCTTGCTTTTTGATCAATTTCTAGATGAACTCATCTTTATAGGAGCAATAAATGACCAAGTTTCCATAAAATCAAAATGGTATCATGGAATTTTCACTTACTTCCTCACTCAGAAGATGCCACAAGTTCTAGAATTTTGGAGGAAACAAAAATTTCTTCATTAGTCTAAGTACGTCATGGAAATCAATGGACAACTTTGCAAGGTGTGTGTTGATGGCCTAGTTTGTTGGTGTGTTCCTAATGCGAATCAATTGCACATTCTCTAGGATGCTCATGAAGGGTCTTGTGAAGGCCACTATGTAGGGAGATGAATGGCCATAAAAAACCTAATGGTAGGATACTATTGGCCTACAATCTTTAGGGATGACCACCAGTTTGTCCAATCTNTTGGCCTACAATCTTTAGGGATGACCACCAGTTTGTCCAATCCTGTGAACACTATCAATGAGATGATGGGATGACCACTCAAATGAAGGGTCCTCAATAGTGGATTCAACCACTAGAGTCCTTTGACATATGGGACATAGACTTCATGGGTTCCATCACACCCATGTTCAATGAAAAGACATACATCATCATGGTAAGCAACTACTACAACAAATGGGAAAAAGTAGTAGTAGTCATTGATTGTACATCATCCAGTACTACTCAATTTGTATAACAACACATTGTAAATAGGTTTTATGTGCCACATGTAGTAATTTCTAACAATGGAACCAATTTTATAGATTCCACCTTTCAGAAATTGATGCAACACTTGGGGGTTGAACATAAATTAACAACATCCTATCACCCCAAATCCAATTATCAAGTAGAAGTCACGATTAGGAAGATCACAAAGATCCTAACAAGGACTATAAGAAAATATAAGAGAAACTAGAACACAAAACTTAGTGACACCCTCTAGGCCTACCACTCAATGTGGAAACTTCCTAGAGGCTACTCCCCCTATGAGCTAGTGTATAGAGAACTTCTAATACTTTTAGTCAAATCTAAGCTCCATACACTTTTAATAGCTTATGAATTGGACCTTGACCTAAGCCTAGCACAAAGAGAAAGATTGATCAACCTACATGTGCTAGATGAAAATCAATTAGTGACCCTATCTTTGAATGAAGTACACAAGGCATACAACAAGAAGCATCATAACCTCAAAATACAAAATATAAAATTTCAACCTAGAGATAAGGTTCTCTACTAGAATCCCGCACATGTACCTTAAAATCAAAGTTCCAAATGTTGTGTAAGGGAATTTATATAATTGATGAAACCTTTCCTTCTAGGGCCATGTTAATCTACAAACCTGAGAGCCCAAACAAAGAGTAGTTGATCAACATCCAACAAGTGAAACCTTTCCTTAAGCCAAAGTAAGATAGTGTGACTAATACCTCATTAGTTGCACAACCACACTCTATATTCTGCATCTCCTTCCTTTAACTTAGCCATGGGGGATATGGCCATCCATGCTTACCATTTTGTTTTACACTTTGTTGATTTTTACCCCTTTTTATTTTTTAATCTATTGATTTTCTTGATTTTTTATTTTACAACATCATTAGTATGTTTTATCTTTCTTGAGTATTTTATATTTTCTCATACTTTTTAATTTATTTTGGTACGAATTTTCATTATTTTTGCTAATAAAAGTGCTTTATTACCATAGGGCCTCATGCCAATGTTTCTATTTCCTAATGGTCTATGCTTAATGTTTTGATTGCTGATGTTTAGTTTCTATTTCTAAATCCTAATTTCTGATGATTAAGACATGATTTATTTTTTATGGAACAAGTAGTGAGTCCATGTAATCCACCCATCTACAAACTCTATGGTTTCCTTGTTTTGAGAATATGTAGTTCCTTTTCATTAATAAAACTATAAATGAACTTGTGACCTTGGTATTATCGAAGCTTAGAAAGGATTTAAAGATCTGAAAAGGGTGTGACTTCAAGGGGATTTAATACTCTTTGTTTCTTTTTAATTGCTTGCATGCTTGTGCATTTTCATCAATTTTTTACGATTCCAGATCATCCAATGCTAGGAAGATAACATAAGTTTTTTCATGGTGTGGTTTCCATTAAAGAAAAAAGTAAGATGGAAATTCAAAGCACATTCCTTAGATAGAATAATAGGCTACAAGCATTGGTTATGAAACTAGAAAGACATGTTATCCATGCCTAAAGGTCCCCTTTAACTAAGGCCCTTTTTCACTTCCTACTTCACCCTAAATAAGGAATGGTGTTTAATCTATTGTGCATGCTTGTGTTATGACGGGTTAACTAGTCTTAGAGTGGTAATGCGAAGTTACTAACAGTGGTTAGTTTTGGTATGGACTAAGGTTGGACTTTATTAGATCATTTAAGCATAATTTCTATAAGGGACTTCATGTAATCATGATTTTAGACTCAATTCCATCTCTCAATCATTCGCTTATGCTATCCATCACTCACCTCACTACCAGTTTTCATGTTATGCTCAATGCCTTAGTTTGATGTGTTGGAATCCTTTGATAGATTCTTCTTGATTGGCCCTTAACTTTTCATGATCATTAATCAACTATGGGACTGAAAAACTCCTTAGTTGAGGTTATGCAAGGGTAGAAATGGCATGTGTTTGCTATTGGGATGACCCACTTCCATATCTCTTGATTTGAATAGTTAAGCTCTGTACCTTAGAATTTTCTGTAATCATATCCTTCATGTGTCCCATTGTGCATCCAGCTCTGTGCTCCTTAAAATTTCCTAAAATTTCATTCTCTAAACATTTTCTCAATTTTTTAGATTTTCTAAACTCCAACATCCTCTTCTACTATTTTTATCATGTTCATGGCTTTTTGGAATTTTATTTGACCCCAATTTCACTTAAAAACTCCTTGTATTTTTCACGTTTGTACAAAGTCAATGGTAGTTAATAGCTACATTAACTAAGCCTAGTCAATGCAACCAACCTTGTCAATAGGGCCTCATCAACTAGCAATGCATCATAAAAAATCTATAAATACCATCAAAAACATTGAAATTTTTATCATTTTCTTCATAAAAAGAGGATTTTTTGCCATTTTTCAAAGCCCATAACATTCCAACTACTTGTCCAAATCACTCCATTCTTCGATCTTACAACTACTGGTAGTAAGCTCTTAGCCATGGGGGTCAAAAACCATAAGGTTTCTAACAAAAATTTTTTCCCCAAAGGGTTAATAAATACAATGATATTAAACCATCAATTTTTGAGAGTGTAATACCTTCAACAACCTCTGGTATTACTATAATCAGTTATTAACATCAAATTACAAATAAGCTAATGATTAAAATTGATCAAATTAGCCATAATCACAACTTAGCTAGGTGTAACTTTTCTAATGATATAAGGTATTCTAATTATTTCATGTTACACAATAATTGCTAAGTCATGGTCATGTTGGGATTATAGATGGCACCAAGATCGAAATGACAGTAGAAGGAAGAACCATCTCAATAAAGGGAGAAATGACTCAAAGCTAGAAGGTACTAGCAAGAACAATCCTAGGAATAGGTAGAAGAAACATATGCAATAGGACTTGTTTAGGAGGAGCCTGATGTGGAATCTATTTGATAGATTCTCAAGGAAGAGGCTACAATTCAACAATCATAGTGAGGAGAGGCACCAGGGCTTGTACCAATACTTGAGGTCATACTAACATAAGCCTTCCTTAACACAATTGGGCCCCATGATGTCCAATGCTTAGTTATCCAAGAACTAAACTTCAGGTCATTCTTAGAGAATGCTCCAATGGAGGTAAAGTCATAGTTGCAAACCTCTCCCATGTGGCCAATCATTACTTCTAGTGGGGAGTGGCAAATGGGAGAGATGTACCTCTTCTAGAATAATAGAAAAGAAGGTTCCACTATGAATATCAAGGACATTAAGGTGTTCTACTTAGTTGAAGCCATTGCATAGGCTCTTGAGTTGCCTAGTTTTGGAAACAAATTGGTAGAATTTTTTACTCAAGCTGATCTAGAGGTGAAAAAGAAGTGGACCCAGTGGTGTTATGGGGTTGACCACAAGGAGTTTGGTGCACTCACATTGGAAGAGTTCATATACTTTAAGATAAAAGCCTATCACCTTAATCATTCTCCACCTAGTCATGTGCCATTCTAAGTGAGAAATTTCTAGCACACCTTCCACAATTAATCTATCTAGAGATAGAAAATCATTTGAAAGAGAATTAAGATGGAAGAAAACCCCTACCCTTTCCATGCCTTATCAAAAAATTTTGCAAAAGGATAAGGATAGTCCACTATGTCAATGACACAATCAAGCATACTCCCATTGCCTCTTGGTCCAAAATGATGAAGGATAGATGTCTACTATGTCTAAAGAAGAGGATTAGCAGCCACCAACTTCACCACCTACTTAGGAAACAACATTAGAAGCTTGCATTGCCATTGAGAACCTACATAAAATCTAAGAGTAGCTCTTGCAACAACAGGAGTAGTAAGTGGGAATGAGCTGTGGGATCCATCTATGTACTAACTTACAATGAGTCACCTCAATGGAGTGTCTCAAACAATTAGTCAAATGGAGGAAGGTGGGCCAATATTTTTAGCCCAGCAAACGTAGCTGCCTACAAGGTCAAATCCTAGTATCTAAGAGATGATGGTATCTCTATTTCAATACCATTTATTTCTAGAAATATCTAAGAATATCACCTCCTTTTTGATGCACTTGGAGGAGGGTGAGGAGGCAACTGTATTGGTGATGCAGCACCAAGGGTAAGAGATAGCTATAGAAGTGGTTGTTAATAGAATCACTATGCCATTTAAAACACCTAAAAAATCTATACCAGAAATTTCTATACTTCGAGATGTATAGATATCCAAAATAACTTTTAGTGAAACTTGAGTGTATCCCAACATGAAGAGTTGCTAGACTGACTAATGGGGACCAAAAAATCAATTCTAGACATCTTTAATTTTTTAGATAACATTACTACAACCTAGTCAAATCTATGTGAAGAAAAGGGAAAATGTATCATCTTGGAAGGGCAACTTGAAATGGCTCAAGCACAAAACAAATTCTTGTCCATAGAGGTTGCTAAATTGTGTGCCTTTTTTGCTGATCTTGCACTTCTCAACCCTACAATAATAAGAGATGAAGCTTTTCAATAGCTTCAAGAGTAGTCAAAACAACTTGAGAAGGGAATGGTGATGAGCATCTTTAACTAGTCCATAGCTAAAGTAAAGACCTATTCAGTTTAAAAGGACTTGGTTCAGACACACCAAAAAATGAAATGTTGACCATAGAAAACCATTACCTATGAAATGTTGATGTACAAAAATAATAGGTGTAAGAATTCATCTATCAACAATAGGAGAAGGTAGCTATAGCAAATACAGAATTGAGGATATTGATAGCAGAGAATCACAATCTCTCTATGAAGGAAATCTCTGCCTTACACCAAAAAACTATCATTGAAATTACTATATAGAAAATAAGGCTCTTAAATTTGAGAGAGTCAAAAATCACTAAAGAGACTCCTGTAGAAGGAGATGAATGAGAAACCTATCCAAGTAGCTAAGGAAAAAGTAAATGAGGCCCTCTAGTAACTCTAGTAAGGAAGAGAGGTGTGGTAACCTATCATTGATGGGATAGATGCTTACAACAAAGAAGAGATCTACATAAAGGACTTGCAAATCAAAAAAATGATAGAATATATGGAATTTGCCAATCTATGATATGCAAATATGGCAATGCTGACTACTAGATAGCCATGGTCAAAACTTCAAAAGTAGGTGGCTAGCTCATACTTGCTATATGAGGCTAAGTTCAGGCACCACAAGGATACTAAGCAAAAGCTTATGATGACAAATGCTGAACTCAAAGTTCTTAAGGAAAGATTCACTAATCAATGATTAATTGCTGAGAACTTGGCTAGCTGAATGAATGATTAATAAGAGTTAAAAAATGTAATTAATTAGGGCATTTGATGTCAAATACAAACAATTCGCTACTTGGTTCATCAATGCTAAGGAGTTGTTACCAGCAATACCTTGTCCTTGGGATGTGCCCATTTTGGCCCACATTGACGAAGCTATGTGGACCATGAATGATCCTAGGAGTAAGAAGGTAAAGATGAAAGCATTATTGGATGCTTTCTATCTTTTGCTAGAAGTTGCAACAGTAGCAAGATATCCAAAACAACCTTAACCAATGCATGTGCCTGAAGCTAGAGGAGGTCCAATGAAGCCTTAGGAGCCTCCACCACCTAGGATCAGAGGACATGTTGTTTGATTTTTATTTTAAAAATCATGAATTTATAATTTTTTTTAATCTATAAACCCAAGCACTTAGTTTTGTCATGTTAGTTTTGTTATGTCATGTGGTAGTCAATAATTCCATACCTTTCTAATTTTGTAAAGAACTTGAGGATGAGTTTTCATTTAGTTGTGGGGGTACAATGAGTTGTAGATTGGCCACATCAACAAAGCCTCAATAACTAGGCCTTGTTGATTAGGCCGTGTTGACATGGCCCCATCAATGCATTATTTGATGCATTGACATGGCCCCATTGATGCAGGGCCTATTCTTGCCTATAAATATGTGCCAACTAGACATGTTTAGGGGATCTTGGGGTGATAGTTGTAGCAAAGATCTTATAGATTTTACATTCAAAAGTTAGAATATTTTCCTAAGTTCCTATAGTAAAAGTCATTGAGTGTACAAATCTTTATTTGAGCACTATTGTACCTAAGCATGATAGTGTGTGTAACAATAAAGATGAGCTTCTTGATAAACCTTGTAGCACGCTTNAAGGTATGGAATTATTGACTACCACATGACATAACAAAACTAACATGACAAAACTAAGTGCTTGGGTGTATAGATTAAAAAAATTATAAATTCATGATTTTTAAAATAAAAATCAAACAACATGTCCTCTANAAAAATAGTTAGGTAATTAGATTAAAGTAGACATTAAATTACTTTATTCTCTATCCTATTTATTTCAAGCACCAAAATAATAAAATATAAAATGATAAAAATCATGTACCTTGATTATACTTAAACCATATCCTTGAGCTTCACAAGTGTAGTTGGAAAGAAAACAAACATTCTCAACACCTAGTATATTTCCTATAGAACTAGTGCACTGGAAAAGTATAGAGTCTGTGAAATTTGACTAGATCATGCATGAATGTTTTGTGATTCATATGGTTGAGTGTAGGGGTACTCGATCACTCATCAATGAAAATCAGTTCTATGATACTTTAGAGGATAGTAGTGATGCTAAAAAAAGCATGGCTAGAATATTCATCTGGAGAAATTGGTTGTTGAACATAGTACCCATATGGATATGGTTACTTATAAGGGTACTACTATCTTGGTAGTGGCATCCCCCATAGTTGTGGATGTTGCTACTATTGGTACTACTCATATAGTTCTGGTGGAGCTTCACTTGGATAATGAACTTGTTGTTGTTGGTGGAACTGCCTTGGATTGTCTTGAGGATAAGGTAATCTTTTGGGTGCTTGCGTTCTTGTTAGTTTAGGATTTAGTGTGTACAACCCAGACTCCTACAAGTATGACACAATAGGAAAACATTCTTTAGGATGTTTGTACTAGTATATTTCACATCCACTATCATCATTTAATTCTATCTCCATAGCTTATTCTACTACTGTAGCATCTAAAAGCATCAATGGTTAGAACACCAAGAGGTCACCAGGTGTACAACCTAACCTCGTATCCGCAAGAGGGTTGTGTTGAAGAAAATGGAAACAGGGTGCCCTGAGAAATCTTGTTAATCATATAGGGACTTACGTGGTGTTAAAACAACCATGTGTGAATAATTATTTTAGAGCATCACACGTAGGAGTTAGATTAAGTGGGAATACAATATGCATAATAGTGAGAGAATATGAATGTACATGCATATGACAATAAAAAGACGTAGATACGCTAATAGTTTAAAATACTATAGAAAAAGAATAAAATGAGAGTGTGAGTAAAGAAATGCACTACCCCAAGATTGGTGAATGTGATTTTTGATTGAATGATGTGTACAATTGTTGTGTAGTGTAGATAGAAATAGCTAGGTAGCAAGGCAATATGGTTACACTCTCTGGAATGCTACAGACATGGTGTTGGCAGACATGGAGGAGTTGATGCTTGCTAGTCTAAGAGTTGCTATGCTATGCATTTGTAGGTCTCATGCTCAAGTGTGAGAGCGGAATAAGGATTCGGAAGGCTCTAATGCTGAGATTTGCTACTCATCCACTTTTTGTTCACCAATCTTCTGCCAAAGCTAACTGCCAAAAGCCAACCCTTATACTATTGATTACTAAGGTATTTATAGAGCCACACTTGGTGGGAAGGCATGGTTTGGATGCCACATGTCTTGGGCCCTACATAGCACAAACATGGATGTGTTACAATAATGTGCTATGTTGTGGTACTATGCTTGGTGGGATAACAATAAGAATTGAAAGTTTGCCACACTGTGACCATATTTCCGAAACTGCATGTGCCAAGACCTAATAGACTATCCTATTTTTATAGAATGTCTAGAAAAAATGATCATTGGAGCTTGTGCTCTAGGACTATGTCTTCCCTTCTCTTTCGAGTAGGGTCAAGCGTAGGGATAACTTTGGGGACCAACATGGGGTGCAAAATACAAAAAAAACTACTAATTTTAGCTCCCAGAGAGATGTTGGAATAGGAATGAGGGTTGATGCCAAATTTTGGAAGCTTTTGAGGGCATTTGAAGGTACCTTTCTAAGTCTTACACTATTTACACTACTTAGTGTGGAAAAGTGTAGTGTAGACACTCGAAAAATTTGCACTTTTAGCATGTTACGCTGTGCTATGCTACACAGTGTAGCACAGTGTAGCACCTTTTTGTTAAGGAATTTTGCCAAAATTGAATATGCCACTCTGAGATTGTGTGAAACAAGCATTTTCAGCAACCATCAAAATGCATCTTCCATGTCATCATAGCTTGATGCCTTCTAGTTCCATTCTTAGACCACCTTTTGGAGCTGTCACCCTTGCTATGTTGTGCTATGCCATACAGCATAGCACAACATAGCATCTAGATTTGCATGAATTTTTTCAAGCTTGCCATGATTTTCTATGACACACTAATCAAAATTCAAGGATGTAGTAGGATAGGAATCCTTGGAAGTCGAAGAATTGCCAAATGCACCTTCTATGTCTGGTTCAACATTTAGGAAAATTTTTGGCCTCGCATGGCCTGCTATGCTATCTATGTTGTGTAGCATAGTGGAGCACAACAGGTCCAAACATAGAAAATCTAGCAAACCATTTTTCCCATCCTAAACACTTTTGATTGTTCCCATCCTAGCACCATGGTGAATTAGCAACTGGAACATCTATCAACCTGAGAAAGCTAGAGAGTGTAGCAAGATTGATGGCCCAAAAGATAGAAAATTTTCCAAATTTTTTAGTCTACCCTCGGTGTCCCTTTTGTGCAAACCAACATTGGAAATGGATGCTATGCTAACTATGCTAAGGGGCGTAGCAAATAGACTCAGAAAAACTTTGTAGGAATTAGGAATTCTAGGGTGCCATGCCATTTGTGTAGCCTAGCATAACACCACACTTGGAGAAATTTTTCCTAGGTATCAATGCTTGGATAAATCTAATGCTAAGTCACAGAAGCCTAGAATTGATGGTGTTTCACTATCCCCTCTTTGTTGATGTTTGGAGTATGTGCCTGAGAGACGTCAACAAAGAATGCAAAACACCATGATGAACATGACACCAACACTATTCATCAGTGCCTACTTGGACGATGCTTTGCTATGCTTGAGAGTGCTAGGAAAGTGAAGTATGGCAGAAAGGAAGAGACAAGTTTGAGAAGATGGGGGTTAGGGGACAATGAATGGAAAAGGAAAAAATGTAGGATGCGACACCATGAGAACCATTGTTGTAGCATGATCCCTCATCGAAGTGCTATGAGGGAGTTAGCACACATAGGTGTCTTTCCCTTTTGGCTTTTGACCTCTCATCCAAGTGCAAGAGATGGTCGATCTAAGGCTGAGACGATTGCAAGGTGTAAATTGTGCCATTTGACTTGGGCAGTTGTCTTATTTCATTTTTTTTCCTTTTTTTTGTTTTCCTTTTTTTTTGTTGCAAGGTGTAAATTGCAAAGGGAGGAAATAGAGGTTAGCTTAGTTGAAAGGATATTAGGGTATGCACTCTCAAGTAGCTAAATCAATCAAAGTGGGTACTTTGGAATAATTTGGTGCATTTCTCTTGTGGTGAAACACATCCTTGATTGATGCCATCTTAGCTTTATCCTACAAATGCAATAAAGAGAAAACCAGAGAAAATCATCACCGGGTGAAGTGAGGGTGAATTCCTATTTGCTCAGAACATTGCAAGCACTACAAGTGCAGTGTCTAGTGTGTGAAATGTTCAAAGTAGAAAGGCCAATGCAAGCATTGATGGTGGCAAGCTAAAAAGCTCTAGCAACCACTCTGGAAGTGAGGACGCAACAAGCTAGGAGAAATGGTGATGCAGGTGCTCAAGAATCTTCATGAAAGGTAGGAGCCAGGAAATCTAGCCACAAGGTGGGAAGCCAAGCTATTGAATGCTCTTCTAGACTTGGATGATGGTGAGGGCTAAAGGATAACAACATTGTGGCTGGGCCATAATAGTGTTGGGACTCTAGTGGGAGGTGCTGATGGTGGGAGCTACGGCTAAGATGATTGAAAATAGTGGCGGTAGCTCTAGAAGGTCAGCAAGATGTTAAATGACATCTCCAAAAGATCAACAAGATGCTAGGGATAGAGATGTTGTAAATTTCCTAGAGAGGTTTTTCTTGGGGGCACAAACTTCATTCTAGAATTACAATGCCCCACCCCATCTTGCCTAGGAGGCATGGGTAGGTGACTGAAGATAAAAAATATGTCCGCTTGCTTGTTCACAAGATCACATGTGTTGGATCAAAGATATTTCCTTGTGCACCTAATTTTAGTTCTTGGTAGACTATTGGTTGTGCTTTTTTAGAATCCTAGTAGACCATGATGTGCTAATTCAAGGTCCTAGTAGAACACTGTGGTAGTTTAATGTCATAGCGGATGGGGAATTTCTAGTTTTAGGTTATAGTGGACCATGTTGTGGGTGCTAGTTTCATGTCATGGCCCAAGGACATGCTATGCCAGTTTAGCATTATGGCAGATGATCTATGTCAATTTTATGTCATAGTAGATGATTTGTACCAGTTTAGCCTCATGGTAGATAATCTATGCCAGTTTTACGTCATAGAAAATGATATGTGCTAGTTTAAAATCATGGCAAATGATCTTTGCTAGTTTAACATCATAGTTGATAATCATGCTTACCTTACTTTATTACTAGCATGATACTGCATGTTAGGAATAATACAGTTTCAGGTACCAGTGGTTGACAGGATTAGTAAACTCATTGTTGTCTAAGTTAGCAAGATTGAATACCCCATTTTCATATGATTTTATGACCAGAAAGGTCCTTCCTAGTTAGCTGAGAATTTGTTCATGGATTCACGAATGGCCTTGAGGACTAAATCCCCTTTTCTAATTGGGTGTTGGTGCAGATTTCAATGATGTTTTTGCCATTATTTTACTTGATATCACTCAATACGTTTGAGTGTTTGAATGCTCTTCTCCTTCATAGAGTCAAGATCAATGATTCTTGACTCGTTGTTTTCAGCCTCATCCATGAAGTTCAAGAGGGTCATTCGGAGTGATGGGACCTACAATTCCAGAGGTAACACCACTTTAGATCCATATACCAGATTGTATGGTGTCTTACTTGTGGCAATTCTGCATGTTGTGCGATAGGCCTAAAGCGCAAGATGAGTTGGTCATGCCATCATTGCTTGCTACTGCTAAGAATTTTATTCAAAAGGTTGACAATGGCTTTATTAGTGGCTTCCACTTAACTATTTTCTTGAGGATAGTATGATGATGAGAAAGAGTGCTTAATGCCGAGGTTTTCACAAAAGGCTCTAGTTTCTGTGCTTCAGCATTTTGCAATCTAAAGGGCATCATCATGTAAAAAAATGTTCCCCAAGGGGTTAGGAAGGTAGTTGCAAGTTGATGTTTTGGGTTTATATGGATTTGATTATATCCCAAGAACCAATTCATGAAGGATAGTAAGGCATGACCAGCTGTAGTATTGACATGTTGGTTGATACTGGGCAATGGAAAATAATCCTTAATGGTTGCTTTATTCAAATCTTGGAAGTCTATATAGATGCGTATGCTTCCTTTTCTTGGGGATGACTATGATGTTTGATCCCCAATTCACGTAATCGACTGCTCGGATAAACTTGGCTTGGTAAAGCTTTGTGATTTTGTTGCACACAACTAATGTAATCCCTAGTGTAATTTTGCAAGCTTTTTGTTTGACTGCTTTGACACATGACTCTAAGATAATGATATGTTGTATTATGTGTGGGTCTAAGCTTGACATGTCTTCATAAGACCATGCAAACACTTTGACATTATCGTTGAGGACATTAGCGATATTCTGTTGTACTTTTCACTCTAGTAAAGAGCGAAGTTTTAATGTTTTCACCTTACTTTCACATGTGATCATGGGAATTTCTAGAAGTGGATCCTTAGTTACATCTTCAACCTTCAGATCTAAGACTTGGACTAGATGTTCTGGCCAGTCTAGTGATGTTTCTAAGGATACTACATTGGTGTTATGAGGAGGCAGCTCACCATCTACAGGCTCTATGTTCAAGCATCTTATGAATCTACCATCGGTTCTAGTCAAAATTAAAGGTGAATGAATATCATCATGTGTGTCCATTCCTAAGAAATCCCACAAAATGGCCAACAAACAAATCATGTCAAGTGGCACCTAGCTAACATAGCAACATGAAGTGAAATGTGTGCGAAGTAATTATGCAATATCTCAAAATTGCTAGTTTAAGGTCATAACAGACTGTATCTATGAGTAGACTACCAAGCTAAATTTCAAATTTGCTAGTTTAAGATCTTAGTAGACTATCATTATGCCTATAGTGTAAAGGAAATTTCAAAATTGCTAGTTTAAGGTCATAGAGGACTATTACGATGCCTATAGTGTAAAGCCTTGAGCCAACGTTAAAGACTTAAATTAAGGCATTGAATCAAATGTTTACAAAGAATTTTTTTTTGAAAAAATGTGTGATATGATACAAGGAACATGGGATGTCCCACATCATGTGTGGGATGTGGGACATTGTGCATTACGCAAGGGACATGGGGCATCCTACGTTACGTGCAAGACATAGGATGTTCCACGTTACACGTGTGACATGGGGCACCCCGTGTTACGCATGAGACATGGGACATCCTGGAAAAGTAACATGTCCTGTAACCCTGATGGGTATAAATAGGGGTTTACCCATGGTAAACCTATCATTTTCATTGTTAGAGCTAACAGCCCAAAGCGTACCATGATTTAGAGAAGAGAGCGTAGCACTTGTAGAGCATAATACCTATAGGCCAGAACTTAACACCAAGATAATGGCTCACAGGAGTGAGCATAGACATCAGGGCCTTACAAATGTGGATGAAGGGGAGCACACCCTATGGAATCTCCCTAGAGCATGCATTGAAGAATAGTAGGAGGCACTCTTTTCTGAATAAGCCACTACGCTACCTTTGTCTCTGTTGCTCATTTTTTTCTTAATACGGCAATCTACCGAGTGGGACTGCTATTGCCACTGTCTCCATTGTGGCTACCATGCCCTTGTTGTTGTGGCTATTGTGGTTATTACACTGAGGCTATTGTTATTATGACCATGGCCACATCCATAGCTACTACGCTATGGTTTTTGCTACTTCCATTGTGGTTGTCGCCATGGCCATTATGTCATGGCTACGATGGCTAGTATTGCAGTTGGGGGAAATGCACCATTTTTTTATTACAGGGTGAGGGTTTGATGCATCCTAGGTGACATAGTACACATGGGGAGGGTTTTGTTAACCCTCTTCTTCCTCCCCCCATTTTTTTACCCTACAAATTTGCACAACAAATGTTTGTGTTCCATGGAGTAGAACAGCGCCATAGGTTCACAAATGCTCTGTCACCATGCTCTCTGGGAGCATGAAGCTTGCTACACTGTGCAGGATGTAGCCACTACACTGCATATGATGTAGCTACTATGCTACATGGGATGTAACTTCTACACTTCATGAAATAGGGCTACTACGTTATACAAGATGTATAAGCTATGCTTCGCAGGATGTAACTGCTATGCTACGCATAGGATTCAATTGCTACGCTAGCATGGGATGCTATACTCGCTACGCTACACATGAAGTCATAGTGATGAGATGAATACTTAGAAAAATTTTGGTTTGATTAATTATCCTATGATTGTTATGTTTCATAGAAGATTTCTATGCTTTATAAAGTATTGCTACGCTGCATGGAAGTGTAGCCGACACTTCGAGAAATTTTTCAAAAAACTTTTCTTTCAAGAATTTCCCTTACTAATGTTCTTGTTGCGAAATGTAGGGTTATGTTAAAGATGATCCTAATCATTGTTGAATTAGTAGGGGTTCTATGTTCTATAAGTCCCCCTATGCCTAATGTTCCCTCACCACATGCATGAGTTGGCAACTAGGTAGTCTAGTTCTGACAGGGTGCATGGGAATTCTTAAAATTTCTACTTCATCACTTCAGTCTAATGATATGGTTACAATTGGTTGCTGAAGTAGTGGACATCCTGAGTGAGACATTGTTGCCTAAAGCAAACCGATGCATTCTCAAATTCATGATAGATGAGTCTACTGAAATGGAAGAGGTAAGGGGCTCATGTCAATGTCCAAAAGGCTTAAGACTTTTGTCTTAGATTTGGGTGATGCCAAAGTTCAAGTGTTATCATAAATATAACACTTTGTTCATTGCTAACCATATGGGAAAAGTTTTTCAAAATCCACCTAGAACTATCTACTATGCTGGTAGGTGAGTCCTATATCTATGTTCAAACATTTTTTTTTGTCTTGTATGATTTGAAATGCTTACTATGCTTTACTAGTTGCTAGATTTGTGATCAACAAGGATGGTCTTCATGATAGAGAGGGGGCATTATCCCTAGCTCAAATGACCCTTCAAGAGTTCTCCTGCACTAAGAACATGTGTGCCGGTGTTATAGAGAAACTTGGGGCTGATTTTAGAACTTATCCAACCATGTACTCAAAGTTCTATCTGAAATGTGAGGAGCTTGGGTGGTTGGATGGTGAATGGACATTTCGTCGAGTACCCACTGTAGAAGAAGTGATAGTGAAAATACCACCATTCCCCACACCATTCGCACTGAGTGAGCTATATTATGTGGCCTTTTTCATGTAATCCAAATCAATTTAATTAATTACTCCACTTTTATTTTTTTTTGGCTGATTTTATTTTTGATTTCTGTAGTGTCTAAAAAGGTTATAGTAATTACCTTAGGATGTAATGAGGTTAACCTCTTCTTTAAGTATGGTGAAGTTGATGAATCACAGCATTGGCTATGTAGTGGGGCTCCAAAAATGATTGTCGAGAAGGTTCAAGAGGTTGGCCTCATGGATCTCTTTTTGGCTATAAACCTAAGGATCCCGGTTGCGAAAATGATTACCTTTGTTGATTTTTATAGAAAGCATGGACCACTTTCGCACATGAGTTCATGGTTTGAAAGTGGTGTTTGAGATCATCAATAGTCTTTTTTTAGATCTTTATGGTGTTCCTTATGATGGTTTACCTATGGGGAAAAGGACTAGTGATGATGTAGACCATTGAGAAGGCATAGAAGAATGGGTAGGGATCAACAAGGAGCACAAAGGTATCTATATGAAAAAGGTTAGATTGAAGGTAGTCCAAAATATTTACCCTATCTTCCAGGCTTGTGCCTTTCCCAAGTTTCTCTCCTAGGGAAAAATTCTTGGGGTAGAGTAGGCTTGGATTATGAGAGATGTAACGGAAGAGGGAACATGATATAATTGGGCTAAGTATCTTTCAGAAGGCCTAGAGATGGAAATGACTAGGCTTCAGGGCAAACTTAAGACACATTTCCATGTGCACTTTGCTTTTTTCATCACTTGTTTGCAATGGTTTGCTGAATTTTTGGTCATCTAAGAAAATGGAATCTAGGTGATACAAGATTGTACCCAGATATCCAAACTATGGATCTTCCATGTATTTTGCACCACCTGATCTCAAGACCCTCTGGAAGCTATTGAGGAGTCTTTTTCAATGATGACCAAGGATCATGTAGGACCATCCTTTCATGTGTGCGATAGCTTTGGAGAGGCTCCCCCCACCAACACAGATAATGCAGTGAAGGGAGCATGCCTCATTTCAGAAACAATAAAGTCAAACTTGTAGATTAAGAAGCCTCATCCTATAGAAGAGCCTTCACATGCAAGAAAAGGGAGGGGCACAAGGGTATGGATCAGAGTTTGCAATGTGTGCTCTGAGCTCATTGGTGAGTATCCCTTTGTTAACTTATTTGCTACCTTATTTTTCCTTGTTATGATTGCATATCTCTATTGGAATAGCACCCTAATCTTGGCTTATGCTTGGTAGATGAGGAAGAGGCTTTTGCTCCTAAAGAAGAGGCCACTGCTATAGATGAGGAGGCCCCTACTGCTAAGGAGGAGGCTCCTACTACTAAAGAGGAGCCTCCTACTACAAAGGAGGAGGCCCCTATTGTATAGTGTCCTTTTGTGGATAATGTCCCACAACCTAAGGAACATATGATAGTAGAGGAAGCTACTACACTCTTAAGGTAGCTTGAAGAAGAGGGGCTACATTTTGAGGATGGTGAGTTTGCTGATTTGTTTGACAGTGTGTTGATGGGTGACCCCCTTGGTCTCACCCCTAAGGGTTTGCTGGGTAGAAGCTTTGCACTGTCATTTATGTTATCATCTCATTTTTCCTTTCCTCTCCACAATGCTAACGTGCTTTATTGCATAGCGGGTACTAGTTTTGGTAAGGGCCCCAAGTCTTCATCTACTTCCATCTAGCACCATGGGTAGAAACTCTAGATAAGTTTTCCTTAATGGAAGGCATAGTAGATGACATGATTGACCACCTAAAGAAAATTGACCCTGAGATAGGTGCACTTGGGCTACAGCATTTTTTTATGTTATTCCATTTTGCCACCATACCATGACTAATGCTTTTCTATTTTTGGTGTAATAGCTTCATGACTTAAATGGGATCTACAACAGGTAGTTGAAGTCAAAGTTGTACCTAAACTCCCTCCAGAGGTGACAAAGGTGCCTCGTCACATATATGATGGGGCAAGAAAATGTGCACTACACTTGGCATGGTCACTGTGGGAGTATAGACATGTCAATGAAGACCTCTGGAAATGAGTTTAGAAAATCAAAAAAAAAAGAAAATCATGTAGTTGAGCTAGAATATTTTTAGTCATGGAATGAATTCCTAATGGCTCGTGGGAATTCTGATGGCATTTGGTGTATGACAATAATTAATTACCCCAGATATTGGTTAGTTGCACAAGGCAAAAATGAGACCACACATGAAGTAATTGAACAATGTCTGCAAATGGATCTCTTGGCACAAAAGAATCAAGATTGAAAAGATTATAGTGCCAAGGTATATGAATGGGGGAAAGAATTGAAGAATCACAAACACATATTTAAGACTGAACATGTGGGTTATCATCAAAAGTATAGAGATGCATCTATAGAATGACATGGTTGTGAGCTATTCCTTGATGTGATTGGTGCTACCTAGGCCTACAATAAATTTGTGAAGCATTTAGTGGTTAGTGACTCTCCTAAGAGGGAGGTTACCATGCCTTTTGGGGAGGCCACCTCTGCTACCTTTTCTCCAGTGCCACTCACATTGACAACTATGGAAATAGAAAAGATTTTTGCAGGCATTGATTTGGGAGAAGAAGATTGGGAAAATTTAACTAAGGAAGAAATCATCTAGTACTTGGCATTAGGCCTTGAAAAGATACCACCAAAGATGGATGTAAGCCCATCTTAGGCTAGCCTAGTTTTACTTCATTGCAATTTATCTCATGATAGCCTTATGCATTACCTTGCTCACTCATTGACTTATTATCTTGCTCTTGATTCATGCAGGATCCCATCGAGGATGTAGGACCTAGTAGGGAAGCAGATAAGGATATAGGAGAAGACCCATAGCCTCTTGATTGATGTTTTACTATTTTAAAATGTAATCCCTGTTGTTGGGAAATGTTATAACTCTATGTGTGGACATGATTTTGGACCATCTATTTGCAATTTAATGAAAAGTAAAGTTCTTATTTTATTTCCTTTCCATAATGCTTTTGTTGATGTATTTAGGCCCCTTATGGCCCCCAGGTTATAGTTTAAGGTTGTTTTAGGTCATATCTAGTTTAAGGCCATTTTAGGCTATAGCTAGTTTAAGGCCATTTTGGGCCATGGCTAGTTTAAGGCCATTTTGGACCATGGGTAGTTAACACAAAGAGTGGGCTACTAATTTTAGGCCTTGGCAGGCTGTGAGAGAGTTTAAGGCCATTTTGGGCCATGGGTAGTTGAAGCTCAAAAGGGGTTGCCAATTTTAGGGGTTGGCAGGCTGTGCGATAGTTTAAGGCCATTCTAGGTTGTGGGTAGTTTAAGGCCATTTCAAGCCATGACTAGTTTAAGGCCATTTTAAGTCATGATTAGTTTAGGGCCATTTTGGGCCATGAAAATATAACTAACACAAAAGGTAAACATAATGCAAAATTGAAACATGTACAAACAAGAGTATTAAGATAAAAAGAATTAGAGAAGTAAAGTAGGGCCATGCCCTAATTGTGTAACTGTTTCCTAACCCGATGTGGGTTAGGCGAGGTGTATGGCTTGGAGGATTTAAAAGTAATATTCCTCTAAGTTATCACTAGCTATTGAGAAAGGAAACTCTGCCCATATAGTTTTTTTGTGTAGGTCATTAGTTTTTTCGGGCTTATTGGTAGGGAAACATTGGGTTTCAATGTGGATAGGTGACACTCCTTCATAGATTTCTATCTCTAATGCTTGCTCCATGTTTATGAATTTTATAGCCCGATGGGCTACATCATCATCGAAGATCAACACTTCTCTACCTGCATAGGGTAGATGGATCTCTTGATGTATTGGTGAAGAGATAGCCCTTAGCTAGGCTAACCAAGATCTTCTTAAGATCAAATTGAACCCAAGCATCTCTTTCATCACAATGAATTCTGCACTAGTGGGGAACTAATCCCCTACTACAACGTTGATAATGATGATCCCCTTGAACACAACACATGTCCCATTGAAAGAATTTAGATAAGAAGTTTTCATGGGCTTGATTTGGTCCACTAGGCCCATCTTGTCAATAATAGGGAACAAGATCACATTACTTGTGGCTCCTTCATCAATGTGCACCCTATGAATCTTGTATTAACCTACCCAAATCATTATGAACATAGGGGTAGCCATTACCTGACCCTTTTCAGAATTAGCTTTAATAGCTTCATCATGAAAATTCAAGTGAGTTTCCTATGTTTCTTTAGCTGTAGATGGAAGCATAACAACATGAATGGTTATTTTCTTGATGGGAATGTCTTCTTTAATAGGTATAGATGCCAACATGCAGATCAAGGCTTTGTAGTGTACTACAGATGTTATTATTAAATCATACAAGCTTAATGTTGTATTTTTTTGTTTTAAAGCTTGTTTAACTTATGTAAGGATGTTTAGAAATTCTTGCCCAATGCCCAATAGTTTTGTAGTTTTTACTTCCTCCATGTGCCCTAAGAGATGAATTCCTTGAAAAAAAGAGGACTTGGCTTTTGGTTGAGTGATAGGCTTTTAAGCCTTAGCAGTTGCTTTTTGTGAATGCATTTCTATTTTATCTTTAAATTGTGAGGCCATGGGAATTTCTGATAAAGGGATGGGCTTAGGGGGGCCTAGCATAGTACATTCTCTAGTCATATTATCCATTAGGCGCTCATCATGTTTTCTTAGGTGAGGAAGTTGTGACATAGTTCCAACCACCGAACTCTAGGAAGATGGTGAATTTGTATGCTTTGGTGTCCTTATAACAAAAGGTTCTTACATTGTTGCAACAACACATTGAGGGGTCTTAATTACAAAAGGTGTGATAGGCCCCTATGATGGTATCTTAATGAAAAAGGAGGCTATGGCCTAAGTGTCATTGAAGTTGCAGTACCTTGAGAAGGTTCATGGACCATAAATGGCTTATGTGTAGATTCTATACTGTCATCAACACTAATAACATTAATAATGTAGCCCGCATTATTAGCATTCAATAGGTCTTTATAGACATTCATTGATTGGTTTTCTAGTTGGATAGGCCTAGTTTCATCAAGAACCAGCTTACTTTTATCAATCATACATTTGATGTTGTATTTTAATGCCAGACAATAGTTAGTGTCATGACCACACAACTGGTGGTAGTTATAGAATCATTTGATCCTAAAATTTTTAGGCAAAGGAGACTTGTTAAGCAAGGCTATAGAGGGTTCTCGAAGGATTTCACAATACCTCCCATGATTCTTACGAGCCTCCTTTGACATTTACTTCAATTGATTGTGCCCATAATTCAATAGCTAATCCAATAGCTTCAACAGCTTAATTGGCAATGGGATGTATTTAAAGTGATCCTTACACTCAAAATTTGGCCTTGGAAAATTTTGTGTCATGGCCATCAATGCTGTAGGTTGGCTAACCTCGATGTTGCTAGAGCTTGGTGCTTTGGTAGTAGTGATTATGGTTTTAGGCACTTTGGCAGGCTGTTTGTTGTTGGGCTTGGTTTCATTAGCCACAACGGCCACAATGGCCTTTCTCTTTTCCTTCTCTTTCTTTGCATGTGCATTTTTGTAAGTTACATAAGCTAGGGTATTTAATCACTTTTTTGGCATCTTGTATACATTTTTTTTGCATGAAACCCTAGCTAAGGGAACATGATGCTAAGTAATATAACTTATATTTAATGAAATCATTTATAGCACCTTTAAAAATAGCAAGTAAATGTGATTCAGTAATTGGTTCATTGATTTCATTCAAAGCAGCACTCTAGTGTTGTATAAATTTTTGAATGGGTTCTAATGGTTATTGCTTAATGTTCATAAGTTGATCTAAGGTAACTTCTGGCTTTAAGTTATACTTGAATCGATTCACAAACTAGCTCACCAAGTCTTCTAATGTTGAAAATGATGCACGAGGAATCACATAATACCAATCCAAAGCCTTACTAGTCAATGACATGGAAAAAACATGAATGATTGCATGCGTCCATGGTTGTAATAATAGGAACTCAGATCTAAAGGTAACGATATGGCCATTTGGATTACCCTCTCCATTGTATTTTGTGAAGTAGGGGAGTTACACCTTAGGAGGCAATGTAAGTGAAGGAATGAATGGGCTAACTGGGTTATCGTGATAAAAGTCCATGACTGGACTCTTTCAGAACCAGTGACTTTAAGCCACTTGACTTCATTAGTGATGGTTTGAATAAGCTAAAAGGCTTGGTCCAAACATGGGGATGTTACAATAGGTTGCATAAGTTGAACTGTCGATGGCATCGCCAGAGTAGTCATCATTGGTAGTGTCATTAGTGGAACTACGAGTCCCAATGGGGGAGCTCTTGGAGTAGCTCCCATTGGTGGGGCCACTTGACTAGCCCATAATCCTATGGGTGGTGCCACCAGAGCGACAACCATTTTTGGTGATGTGGGAATGGCCACCTACCCCATTGCTGAAGCAACCCATAGCCCCATGGTTCGTTGTGTCATGTGCGAAGCTTGATATGTCTAGGGCTACACATATTGCAGTGTTTATGATAGATGGACAGTAGGGAATGATGTCAGTGGCCACCACATGGTTGAGGTTGGGACTGCTACTGCTAGTGGAATCAACATAGAGGAGATAATGGAAGTAGGGCCCATTTGTGGTTGTGTCATAGACATGGTATGTACATATGGTAACATAGGAACCACAAGTTGAGAAAACTATACAAACTGCAAAGGAATACTAAATCAAAAGGAAATTAAAGTCCCTACATGTTTTTAAGTTGACAACATTTGATGACTACCTATGACCAAGGTTGAGGCTTATAAAGCATTGTCATCATTGCCAAAGAGGTAGAGGACTATAACTTGTGTGGATAAAACATAGGATTTTTCTATGAAGTTGTTGGGTAAAGTGGGCCACCACTTTCAAAATGGAACTCAAATTCCTCTTGCCTATCGTGAAGAGCTTCCTCATAGTGAGGCATTGTATCTCACTCTTTTCACCCCCTCAGTCAAATATGTTGATTCAATATCCATTGAAACATTTTAGTGAGTGGTATAATGGCCTCAGGAGTAGGAAGGAACTCCTTCCTATTCTAGTGAATAACTTCAAAGTTATGCTTTTCTTCATATTCTTGATGGTCCAACAGTAGTCCCTCTTGGGTCTGTGCACATAAGAAGTTATATCGCTCTTCATCACGATCCGTGTGCTCGAGTGATTGATGTTGCAGTCAAAGAAACTACCATGGTATCTACACTAGGCTAGGTGGTTATTCAGGATTCATCGCATGTTGCAAGGGATGAGCTATCCCCAAACTCAAGGTGGTAACTAAGGTGCTAGGTGGGTTCATTTCTTTACTGTGTCAAAAGGATGTAACAAATAAAGAAATAGGTAAGGTACATAGAAAGTGGGCTAGAAATAGCAAAGTCTAGAAATGTTGGAAAAATAGTTATTTACATTTCTATGCTCACTATGCTAGGTGGGAATGTCATGCTGACAAGGTTTTTACACTACACTTTTTATGTTATATGTGTTATGCTACACGAAACATAGAGAGTTTAATGCAATACATTGTTTTGGGCTCTTTGTCCTATGGGGTTCTAGGGGAATCGTCAACTGGGACTCGAATGTACCAACAAAAATGTAAACAACCCGTATGCTAGCCTATGATCTAGCAGCTACTATAGTAGGTTCACAGGGATATTACATATACGCTAGCAAGGAGGTACAGAAGGCATGTGGGACTACCCATAATGCATAGAAGGGACACAGAGGTTTACCCTTCTTTCTAATGCTAAAAACTGTATCATCTAAAAACGTCGGTGGCTGGAACACCGAGAGGTCACCAAGTGTATAGCCTAATCCCATATCTATAAGAGGGCTATGTTGGAGAAAATGAAAATAGGGTGCCCTAAGTGGTCTTATTGATCAGGTAAGGACTTATATGGTGTTAAAATGACCATGTACGAATAATGATTTTAGAGCATCACACATGGGATTTGGATTAAGTGGGAATACAATATGCATAATAGTGAGAGAATATGAATGTATGTGCATATGATAATAAAAAGAAATAGATATGCTAATAGTTTAAAATACTATAGAACAAGAATGAAATAAGAATGCAAGTAAAGAAATGCACCGCCCCAAGATTGGGGACATGGCTTTTGATTGAATGATGTGTACAATTGGTGTGCAGCACAGACAAAAATAGATGGGTAGCAATCCAATATGGTCACACTCTCTGAAATGTTGTAGACATGGTGCTGGTAGACATAGAGGAGTTGACGCTTGCTAATCTGAGAGTTGCTAGGCTATCCATGTGCAGGTGTCATGCTCAGGTGCGGTAGCGGAATAAGGATTTGGATGGGTCTAATGCTGAGATTTGTCGCTCATCCACTTTTTGTTCGTCAATCTTTTGCCAAAGCTAACTACCAAAATCTAACCTTTAGACTATCAATTACTGAGGTATTTATAGCACCAAGCTTGGTGGGAAGACATGGTTTGGATGCCATGTGTCCTAGGCCTTACATAGCATGAACATGGATGTGTTACGCTAACATGCTACACTGTGGTGCTACGCTCAATGGGATAAGAACAAGGATTGAAAGTTTTCCACACTATGACCATATTGCCCAAACTACATGTGATAGGACCTAAAAGACTACCATGATTTTACAGAATGCCTAGAACAAATGCTCATTGGATCCTATGCTTTGTGACTATGTCTTCCCTTCTCTTTTGAGTAGGGTCAAGCATAGGGACAACTTCGGGGACCAATAGGGGATGCAAAAAACAAAAAAAATTGTTGATTTTGGTTGCCAGAGAGATGCTGGAATAGGAATGAGGTTTGATCCCAAATTTTGGAAGCTTTTGAAGGAATTTGAAGGTACCTTTCCAAGTGTCACATTGTTTATGCTACTCATCATGGCGAAGCGCAGTATAGACACTTGAAAAATGTGTACTTTTAGTATGCTATGTTATGCTACACCACATAGTGTAGCATAGCATAACACATATTTCATAGCGAATTTTTCCAAAATTGAAGATGCCACTCTGAGGTCTTGTGAGACAAGAAATTTCAGTAGCCATCAAAATGCATCTTCAATGTCAACATAGGTTGATGCCTTCTCGTTCCATTCTTGGACCACCTTATGGAGGTGTCACCCTTACTACACTATGTAGAATAGCATAGCATAGGATCCATATTTGCATGAATTTTGTTAAAATTTCGATGCTTTTCTATGACATGTTGATCACACTCTAAGAGTGCAGTAGGATAGGCATCTTTGGAAGTCGAAGAATTGCCAAATGCACCTTCTATGTATAGTTCAACACTTAGGATAATTTTTGACCCTGCATGGCCTACTATGCTATCTATGTTGTGTAGCTTAGAGAAGCATAATAGGTCCAAACATAGAAAATTTTCTGAACTATTTTGCCCATCCGAAACACTTTTGACCACTCCTAGCATGGCACCCTAGTGGACTGGCAATCAAAACATATGTCAAGATAAGCAAGCTGGAGAGTGTAGCAAGATTGATGGCCTAGAAGATACAAAATTCTCAAAAATTTTTAGTTCATCCTCGATGTCCCTTTTGTACAAACTAACCTTGGAAATGGGTGTTACGCTGACTATGTCGAGGGGCGTAGTAGATAAACTTATAAAAAACTTTGTAGGTGTTAGGACTACTAGGGTGCCATGCCATCTATGAAACCTAGCATGACACCACACATGGAGAAATTTTGCCTAGGTCTCAATGTTTAGAAAAATCTGATGTTGAGTCATGAAAGCCCAAAATTGATGGTGTTTCAACTACAACAACTTTTCCTTTACCCCTTTGGCAGGCACATTCAACTTATTTTTGCCTCTTGCAATTATGATCACTACTTTGCTCTCTTGATTATTCTATGATTTTTAGAGAAGTTTGGAATTTTTCATCTAATGTATCTCACATTTTATCTACCTTGGCTGAAATTTCAAATATGAATTTTTGGATCAGTAAGGTTTTTCTCTTCACCACCTTGTTAAGTGATGATTCCTCCTTAATGTCGCAAAATTGAACCTCTCTTTTTTTTATAGGAGGATATCTATTATATTCCTTAGCACTTTGCTATTTCCTTAACTCTCCTTCTTATTTTTCTACCTGCTCTATCAACCTTTGGATCTGATGGGATCTAGGTTTTGATAGTCTTCCTTGGGCATAAATCCCAAGAGTTATTCTCATTTCTAACTTGAGTCCATTTATGATGTGATGAAGTTGTTCCCACTAAGAATAACCATGGCCAAGGCATCGATGTATGAGAGAATAGTATCTAATCATGATAGTGTCCAAGGGTTCATGTGTTCATTTCTTCCATCCTTGGATCTACCTTCTTAGATTAGACACTCAGGAGTATGTTTGGTATTTATCATTGAATAGCTCTAGCATTTTACTCCACCTGCAGATGGATTTTAGCTCTAAGGACTAATACTAGCTTTTAGCTTTCTTGATGAGTGTCTTGGAAAATAGCTTTAGATTTAATTTCTACCAATCATTTTTAATATCTTGTAAGGCATAGGCATCATGAAAGGCTTGAATATGTGTTTGTAGATAAGAGTTATATGCCCCCTCAAATCTGGGGATATTGGTCATATCACGTTGCTTAATTTGACTATCTTTCTCATGCCTATTTGAAATTTTCACTACCTTTATGATATCTAACATACTTCAATTTGCTAGCAAAGGATCATCATCATCATTATTTTGATGATTCCTATGATGTCCTTTGCTACATTTTCATTCATGATGGGCCTGGTACTCATTCTTATCCCACTGTTCACCTTTATCATGGTTGTCCTTTCAGTGACATTTGTCAAAACCAAAAGAGGAAGAAGAAGATTTAGATGAAGATGATTAAGAAGGAAGGGAACTATGACCACCATGGTGTCTACCATTTACTCTATGATTGTCATGGCCATGTTCATTAGCTTTCTTATCATCGTGATGCTTGCCCAAGCCCCTGTTTCAACTCCCACTTTTACCTAAACCCATATTTTTGATAGCAAACTGTAACTTTAGGTTCAAGTCCCCATCACCAATATCAAGGGATGGAGAATCTTCATGTTGAGAATCCCTAAAGTGAGGATTCTCATTGTCATGTTGGTAATCAAGAATAAGGAATTGATGAACCATTTCTCCTTTAAAGCCTCATGGTGCTTCTCCTAGTGTCAATCTCTCCTACATTGTGTTTTAGTGGGACAATAGTCCTAGTAGTCATAGTGATGCACAACATACTCTTCTTGAAGATCCTAGATGCCAAACCTTCTAAGAGTTTGGAGTAGCATCCTTGGTGTAGATTCATCAAGAGGAATTACAATGTTGTCCTTCATATCTTTCCACTACAATTGTTCATCCTAGTGCAAGATGAAGATGAAGTTAGGACATACTCATCTAGATGAGTATATACCACCTTGCATTCTTAAGGTACCTATGGTTTAGTATCATCATGGCTATGAGAAGAAGACATTCTACAATCAGAATCAGTTATCAGTGTGCTCAAATTATTATATTTATTTTTAGAATAAATTTTGACCTTAGGGTTCATCCAATGATAATGATTTTCACTATACCTAAATAGCACATGTTTCAAACAATAAGAGTTCTTGGTAAGAACACCAATTATGCATGGTGAGTACCCCTATGCTCAACCATATGAATCAGTAACTGTTGTTGTGCAATTTGGTCAAATTCCATGGACTTTATGCCTTCTAGTACCCTAGCCTTTAGGAATTGAGCTTGCCCTAATAGTCATTTTTTGTCTTCCCAATTACACTTGTGATTTGCAAATGTATGGTTATGTGTAATTGAGGCATATGATTTTTATTATTTTTATGTTCTATGTTCTGGGTGCTTAAAATAGAGGATGGAAGAAATGAAATAATTTAATATAGCTAACTACACCTAACTAATCCTAACCTATGCATGCATTCCCATTTTTCATACATATCTTGAACACATTGATCACTACGAGGTTACCAAATGTTAAGTAGTACTGGGATTACCAAGTGCTCAAAGTGGTTGTACTTATGTGCTTAATTAACCACTACTTAATCTAGCTTAGTTTAGCCTAACTATTTATTTAATTTCTTAAAGCATTAAATGAAATTGCATAAAACATGAAATGCATAAATAAATAATTAATCTATTTCCAAGTGCTACAAGGTTTATCAAAAGGCTCCTCTTTATCATTTTTTGCATTGTTGTGCTTAGGTACACTAGTGCTTGAATAAAGATTTGTACACTTTTTTTGACTTCTACTACAAGCACTTAAAAAATATTCTAACTCTTAAATGAAGAAACTACAAGAACTTCACTAAGCTTATGACAATACATGCCATAAACGTGGTGGATGAGTGCGTATTTATAGACTTTATTGTGAAGATGCATTGATGGGGCCTCATAAATGTAGTAAATGCTATGTTGATGTGACCTCATCGATGGGGGCAACATCACGTCAATGGGGTTGTGTCGATGGGGACTCGTTGACAAGGCCATGTTGATAGGGGCCTATTTATGTGACACTTTGATTCTTCATCAAGTAGGAAATTATTATTCTTCTTAGTTTCATTAAGTATATAGAGTCTAGTTCAACAACTTTTGTCTTTTGTAGATATTTTTTTTGTTGAAATTAGCCTTCGCAATTGTAAAAATAAATTTGTATTACAAGTAGGAGAAAAGAATTATATTAACCTAATTACATATTATAATATTGGTAATGTTTGAAAAAATTTCTATTGCGAAGAACATTTATTTAATGCTTGGCCTTTTTTGCTTAAAAAAATGATTTTAAAGAAAATAAAAATTGTGTTAAAGTTAAAGATAGGGAAAAACAATATGAAGTTCAAGATAAAAAAATCAAGTTAAGTCACCAATAAGAATGATCAAATAGTAATAAAGAATTCATAATAGACAAAATCTCATGTATATAATTTTGCTAATAATAGAAAAAGTATGAAGTAGCTTAGACATATAGCTTGCAAGGTAAACTTTTCCTTATTTAATAAGAATATTATTAAATCAAAGATTAAAATTAGTGTCAACAAGAAGATTAGAGTTGATGGTAAAGATTCTAGATGTAATATCAATAATAAGCAATGAGGTGAAGACCTTCCACATGTGCTATCACTTTCTTTCTTTGATACAAATATTATTATTAAGACACAACTCTCTTTCTTTCAAATCGTTTTGCTATTTTATGTTTAGTTATAGATGCTGAAAAGTGATGTAAAATTTTTAGGACTAGGATCATCCTCCCTGCTAATAATTAATATTTTCACTTATTTTTTCAAAGTATCAATGGTAAGGCTTTGTAGCTAAGTGGATAGTTCTAAAATTAGAAAATTTTTCCTTTTCATATATTTTTTTCAATGATTTCTACTTAGTGATAATCTTATGATTTACTTTGAATTTTCTTTGTTCATTATTAATATTATTTTCGAGTCTGACATCCCTTGCCCCAATTACTTCTCACATGGCTTGTAAAATGAAGATGTTTCATTTTTTTAATGTTACATGAGCTTTCAAAAGAAATTTCTCAACTTGCAAGTAGGTATGTGTTGGCACATTTAGCCATTTTATGGAACAACAAAGGTGATAAAATATGAATGATACATAGAAGATATTCAAATAAAAAATATATGATGGTTGTGCCCTATTGATATTTCAATACCAAAGGTTTCATGTGGAAATTTGTTGAGTGAATATTTAGTGTTTCCATTTTCAAATGATGATACCAAGGAAAGGAAAATTTATCATGTCCTTATGTGATAGGAAGATTGAAAAAAAGAATTGAAAAGTTTTATCAATTTAAAAGAGCCCACCCCATTCATGAATGCATCAATAAGTAATTAAAATCCCTGTTAACCATTGTTTAGTTCACGTTCTATGTTTGGCCCTGCCTTGCAAAAATACTCTGCCAGAAAGCGTTAGTTTCCAAAATAGTCAGGGCAGCAATAGAAGTGTTCTCCTTAATCTGAAAATATCGGGCACAACTGGATTATCATCAGAATCATTCTTGAAATGGCTCTGGACAGTGTCAACGGTCTTGGTGGTAGCATAAACCTCCTGGTCATAATCATATCCAGCATTCAAGGCATCCATTTTTTCCTGATTCCCACCGTGAACGTAGCCAGCGGATCCACTTCTTTGTCACTGCTGACGCCATCAATATTGATGTTGTTGAAACCCCCGGTGTACTCGATGTTTTCTAGGACATGACCTTCAAAGTGGTCATTGGGAGGCTTTGGTCAGGGATAGTATGTACAGACACCCCGCTGCGATTTTGTGGATTCAAACCCTGGAATGATAAAATTGCCCAGGAGACTCGGCCTGTTCATGCTGAAACCCTCGAATCCAAACCTGCGTTTCAACAGTCTGATCTTTACTATTTCATGTGAATCTGCAAAAAATGACTGCCTCTATCCCGCGTGAAGGTTTGGCTGTGGTCGCACTGCAAAAAATCCATGGGCTGAGAACAAAGGCTGGAAAGAAACTAGCTCCAGCGACAGGCGCGTTTCTAGCTCATCCCCGTAACTTCCAATAATTTGTGTAGGTTGCTTCCTCGCCAAACAAGGTTTTTCTTCCAAAGAACTCATTTCAAATTTTTAGGCGGTATGTCATTCACTCCACCTGGAAACCTACCATCTGAAACAACAGCCATGCCCAATGCCGATGCATTCGATATCGCATACCAGTCCGCTGAAGGCGGCAACAAAGAAACAAAGGCACATCAAGACATGTGTCAAGAGATATTGTGGGCCAATGCTGGTAAACCAGAGTTGCAGTTCATCAAATAAAATTTTAAATAATCACAATACCACATACACTAATAGTATGAAGCCCTAGTTATAAGCTTATTCTTTTTAATTTAATTATCCCAAGGCTTCAAAACATTATTTTTCAAATATTATTATATAAGTTACTACCTACAAAATATTTGTAATATTAATATTAAAATGTTTATAATATTATATTAAATATTTGTAGCATTTATTAATGATAGCATAAACTCCTCCTAATTTCATGTATAACTTCCTAACTACATAACTTCCTCCTAACTAGATGGGTAAGTTGTAACCTCCTTACTTGGGAGAAAAGTTAGCTAGGATATTTTGGAATGTAACCACCTTTGAACACTTTAAAAAGGGAAGACATTGGGATCTCATGGGGGATCAGAACTTGGAGGAAGATATTGATACTACACTTTGGAAGGCTACTAGCTAGCACTTGGGCTCTCACTTGGAGACACACTTTAAATTTCGGGAAGAGCTGGTAAGAAGAAATGGTGAACGATTGCTTGATCGCTTGCTAAATAAAAGATTTCAGCCTCTTTGTCATGGTCCTATGAGTTATGTTTTATTTTTATTTTATTTAAACTATTTAGCTAGTGGTTTAGATAGTATCATCCTTGGCAAGTAATTTTGGGATTTTTAGATTGCTCTTATTGTTCTTGTTGCCTGATAGGAAATTTCTGTTAAAATTTTTCCATAGAAGTGCTTGTGTTTAAAAGCCTTAAGAGCATTTTAGTAGTAAATTTTGTTATTGTGCAACGTATAGAAACTGCTATTGGAATTGTTGTAAGAGAGCCTCTACTTGTAGTCATGCTGTTAAGCAATTCAGTAGTCAAGAGGGTTCAGAAAATATTCGGTATTTTGATGGGACCAGAATAGCTTCTTTTCATCTTTAAAGTGAATTTCCATGGTACTTCAATCAGACATTTTCAAGTCTTTCAAATGTTCTGTTGAATGTAATCATTGACATCTATTATCTAGTCAAAATGAAGTCTCGTACATGGTAGTTTACGTAGCAATTTTTGGTAGCATAGTAGGATTGTCTTGAAGAAATTGCTTATTTGAGCCTTTGAAGTTTGAACAATTCATAGATATTTAATTTGGAATAGCTTTATTGCGAAGTGTTTACTCGTGTCATTTTACCTTGTTTAAATATTTTAGGTCTACACAAATCTGCTTTCTTTTCTATCTATTTCCATTGAATCTTGCTCTATTTCTAGTTTTCTTGTGGAACTATCTCTTTTTCTGGGGAAAATTAGAAGTATATTCACAGAGTTGTGCCCAAATGTTTTTGCAAAATTTTATTTGTT